>JAJOZX010001932.1:692500-700000 GCA_023014485.1 Bathynomus jamesi
CCTTCAGGAGTCTCTCTCCCTTCTTCAGCTCTCTCTCCTTCAGCTGTCTCTCTCTCTCTCTCTCCTGCATGTTTGCCTCCAGCATGTGTACTGCATGTGTACATCCAGCATGTGTACTCCTGCGTATGTGTGTACCTCCAGCATGTGTACCTACTGCATGTGTGCGTGTACCTCCAGCATGTGTACTCCTGCATGTGTACCTATCCTCTCTCCTTCATGCGTCTCTCCCTCCTACAGGCATCTCTCTCTTCTTCAGGCGTCTCTCCTCCTACAGGCATCTCTCTCTTCTTCAGCTCTCTCTCCTTCAGCTGTCTCTCTCTCTCTCCTTCAGGCGTCTCTCCCCCCTTGGCTCAGCCAACTGGCTGATTCTGGCTGATTAGGAGCCTATAAAACAACGCCAGCCCGGCTGGAAGTCTTAGTGTGCACTTGGCTCCTGCCAGGTGAACACCTCTCCTCCTTTCTCTCCTCCTCCTCCTTTCTCTTGGGGGATAACGCCGCCTCCAAGTTTTCCCCCCACCCCCCTTTGCAACAACACATTTGCAACAACCTCCTTCCCCCCTTTGCAACAACCCCCACCCCCTTTGCAACATTACATAATAACCTGCAACATTCCTGCACTCTCCCCTTTTGCGGCTATACTACTGGGGTCACTAGTATGTTTTCAAAACTGTCGAGTACAAATCAATTGTATGCAACATGATCAATATTTGCAACATTGCATGCAACAGGGAGAGAGAGGGGGTTATGCATGAAGGGGGGAGGAGTACATAACTTAACCTCACCTAACACCTAACAAGGGTACAAGGGTAATAAAACACAAGAGAGAGAGAGAGAGAGAGATGATCTCGCTAGCATGTCTCGGAGCATAATGGAGCCTTCACTAGCCATCCTGGGCAGCTTTAGGATCACAGCCAGTTGGCTTAGAAGGCAGCCATGACAGCCAATTGTATGACGTAAACGGCTCACAGCCAGTTCCTTTAGAGGAACACAGCCAGAGAATACAGCCAGTCGCCTTACACACACACACACACCACTCTTTAGGAGCACATCCATTTGGCTTAGATATCAGCCATAACACAGCCAATCGTATGGCGTAAGCGGTTCACAGCCAGTTCGTTTAGAGGGCAAACAGGCAGGGGCACAACTAGTTGACTTAGAAAGCAGCCAGAGAAACAGCCAGGCGCGTTAGTTTAGAGACTTATATAGGCCAACTGCCAGCCTCTCACAACAACTTCTTGAAATAAACTGGTCCCTGACTCCCTGAGCTCCCTCCCTGGATGGCTTCACAACCAGTGGCTTAGAATCCAGCCATGACACAGCCAGTCGTATATGACTTAAATACAATCATGGCATGTACACATACATTATATACTGTACAGTTATTTCCTTATACGTACATTTGTGAAACAGTATAAAGGAGAATTAAAACGCACATTTACATCGCTCTGTCTCAAAAATAACAAAACCACACACACACACACACACATCGTGTATGACTTAAATACAATCATGGCATGTACACATATATTATATACAGTTATTTCCTTGTATGCACATTTTTCGTACAGGAGAATTAACATCGTTCTGTCTCAAAAAATAGCAAAATAAACAAACTAACACACACACACATATATACATATATATACAGTATATACTTACATGCGAACATGCCTTCCTTAGACTACCTCACGAGTCACGACCCCCTTCATGCATAACCTCCCAGCCATCGACAGTAGCACATTATTACAGCACCAACTAACCACCACCACCACCACCCATTAGACCAGTAAGGTCTCAAAAGACGAGACAGATAATAGACAAGCTATTAATCTTCTCATTGCGTTAATAAATACCATTATGAGACCAGGTGAAAATGCTAAACATAATTTAAAACAAAAACAAATTTTTGCCTCAATATACAAATATATCTTTAAATTATATTATAAAAAATATTCGGATCATGTTAAGAATAGCGAACCCATTTACCTCATGTTAAGAATGGCGAACCCAAAATTAAACATGTTAAGAATAGCGAACCCAAAATTCAACAAGTTAAGAATGGCAAACCTAATGTTTCAACAGGGGAAAATACTTCGAAAAAAAATATGCTCTACTATTTCCATATAGCCAACTGATGGGGTTGTACTTGTATCAACTAAACCGAACACCCATACTTGATATGCGGGATATTTTTGCTACTCGCACACGAAGGGTAGCAAAAATAACTGAATGCCCGGTTAGGTTAATTGAATGCCCTGTTAGGTCAACTGAATACCCGGTTAGGTTCATTGAGTGCCCGGTTAGGTCAACTGTACGCCCTTGACGATTAGTTAGGTTTAGTCGTGTTATTTTAGTTAAAACTAACGAATCTATCACGACTAAACCTAACCAATCGTCAACTGTACGCCCTTGACGATTGGTTAGGTTTAGTCGTGATATTTTCGTTAAAACGAATCTATCACGACTAAACCTAACCAATCGTCAATTGCGTACAGTTGACCTAACCGGGCATTCAAATTTTATCCTATGTAAATAATGGTTTTTACAAAATTCTCCATGTTAAGAATAGCAAACCCAAAAGTTTCCATGTCAAGAATAGGGAACCCAAAATTATCCATGTCAAGAATAGCGAACCCAACACCCTATGGGTTCGCTATTCTTAACGTGATCCAAATATCATTTAATTTTATAATAAAACTAGATTTTATTTTTTATGGTAACTTATTTTAAGCATTTTACCACGCATTAAAGAATCTATTCTCATACGAATTATTCAAAACAATTTTTGCCTTAATATACAAATATCATAACTTAGAAAAATATTCATTTAATTTTAAACCAGATTTAGTTTTAGGGCTAACTTATTTATTTTCATAAAAAATCCTTTTTCCTATTTTCTGAAAGTGGGTGTGGCCTGTATTTTACTGGATAAAAAGTCAGTAAGCAGCAAACACTTTATTTCAGACCATAAAAAACAGAAATAAATACAGGGAAATATATAAGACAAATAAATACAGGGAAAATATATAAGATATAAAAACATGAATAATTATACTTTCTTTAATTTCTTTAGTAGGTTGCAACAAACTGCCACATTTTATTTACAAATGTAAGAACAGAATATTAACTGTCCAAAACAAATATTTTATCAGAGAAAGCAGATTACTCCAGAAGAAGCAAACATCATTGCTAATCCACAGGTAGATCGTAACAAGATACTGTTACCTCTCCACATAAGGCGTGGATTAATGAAAAATTTCACCAAAGGTCTCAACAAAGGACAACATAGAACACAACACAACATCACTAGTGCGCTGAACCTCTGGTCCACTCCGGAGAGGGCGATCGGTACCTGCGTGCCGCCGGCTTCCTCGATCAGGGTGGGCTGATCGGCTAACCAACAACAACAACAACAACAAAGAAGGATCTGGATACCAATTTTTATGTCAAAAATTCCCCCAAATTAGTCATGGTAAGCTGAAGGAAGGAGTGTTCTGCGGTCCTCAAATAAAGCAACTCTTAGGCGAACCAGCATTTGAAGATGCATTGACAGGTCATGATGCCTGGCTAGCTTTTAAGGCTAGCAACTTCCTTAGTAACAACTTCCTTAGTAACAGGAAATCTGAGGACTACAAATAAATAGTCAAAGGCATGATCCGAAAATATCGTTTGCTGGGATGTAACATGATGTTAAAATACACTTCCTAGACTCTCATCTTGATTTTTTTCTTGGAAACTTAGGCGCGGAAAGCGAGGAACAGGGAGAAAGATTCCACCAGGTTTTTCAGAAATGGAATGGAGGTATCAGGGAAGATGGGATGTTCGAATTATGGCAGACTATTGCTGGAGTATGTTAATGAATGGTTGGTTCAGTCATTCACAATTTTTATATAAATATACTGTCTTCTTCTTCTTCTTCTTTGTCGGCAGCATTTTCCCACGCGTAAGTGGAGTCGCTGTTCCTAATCCGCCTTCGCACTCATTTCTGTCCAACGCCACATCCGCCACCAGATTTCGCTCCCTCATATCACCCTCACACACTCTCTCCATCTCATCTTCGGCGCTTTCCCTTCTTCCAGGTGGTTCTATCTCCATAACTCGTCGCCCAACATATTCTTCCTCTCTCCGCATGACATGTCCAAACCATCTAAGCCTCCTCTCTTGAGCTTTCTTTGACACCTCTATTACTTTCGTCGTTCAACGAATAAATTTATTTCTAATTTTATCTCTTTCTTCTCGTAACCCCACACAGCCATCTCAACATCTTCATTTCTGCTACATCCATCCTTTTCCCCAGAGTCTTCCTCATAGGCCACGTTTCCACACCATACAACATTGCAGGCCTCACTACCGCCTTGAATACCTTCCCTTTTAATTTCAGTTATATTCTTTTATCATACAGTACCCCAGACACCTTCCTCCAATTATTCCATCCTGATTGTACTCTATTATTCGCTTCCCTCACCAGCTCTCCACCATCCTCTACCCATGATCCTAAATATTTAAAACTTTCCACCTTCTTAACCACCTCATCTTGGAGTCGCACCTCATCTCTCTGCCCTGTCCCGCATTGTACTTTATGTACTCTGTCTTCGCCCTACTAATCTTCAACCTCGGTTTTGCAGTGCTGCCCTCCACCTTCCAGCTTCCTCTCCACCTCCTCTCTGCTCATAAAACCACATCGTCGGCAAAGAGTATACACCATGGCGCCTGCTTCCTCACCTCCTCCGTCATTACATCCATAACAATGTCGAAGATGTATGGGCTCAGGCCGATCCCTGATGGACACCAACTTTCACCTCGAAACCTTCCGTCAATCCTGCGCTACATGTATTTGAGTACGTGACCCCTCGTACATATCCTGCACCAACCTCACATATTTCTCCGGCACTAATTTTTTCCTTAAACACCTCCACACCTCTTGCCTCGGTACTGTCATAGCGTTTTATATTTAAATATACTGTATCTTACTTAAATCCGTATCTACATATATTTTATATATATATATATATATATTAGTGCATACATGTAGTAATAATGTTAGTATGTGTGCGTGTTATATGTGTTTCTGGGCATGTATTAATAATGTAAAATGTTTGAATTGAATAACATATGATTCGTCTGTTCTCTTATCCAATTGGTAACATTTTCTTATCTATACGTTACGTGTGGATTATCTAGATGTGATAGGAAACATTTGTTATTACTACTGTTACCATATCTAATTTTTACCGTTCGATTTCACACAGTAAGCCCTACATTTTCCGCCAAGAGCCGTTTTCTGTATTTGTGCTCATACAGATTATACAAGTGCCCAAGGGCTACTTATTGACTACAAATAGCATATGGGAAACCGTTTTATAAATCTTGAGTTCTTAATTGGAATTACCTGTTTGACAAAGATTTTATGTCACATGCGAACTAATCACTGAACATTTATATGCGGAGGCTTGCGTGTGTGATATATAGCAGGAAGAGAACGGCTGACAGACTTCATCAGTCCCTTTAACGTATTGGACATTACACGATATTAAACGCTTAAAGTAATTTAAAAACCGTTTATGTAAAACTGAAAAATATAAAGAGATAAGCAAGTTTGTGGTAAAATTCTTTTTTTATGTACACAAAGAAAACAGGATGAAGAATTTGGGGAAATAGCATTTACATATTTCGTACAGTAACTTAAATTTCCGCTCTAAATTAGCGATTGTTCATAAGCTGCAATAAATGATATCTTTACAGTACAATTTTCTCATATGCTCTGTTTAGGTAATTTGATCGAAGGTACAAAAAAAAATGCAAACTACAGTATTTACATGGCTTCTACTCAAAATATATCCATTATTCTCATCCAATTCGTATTGGCATATCTTGCAACTTTCCCACCAGCTGTATGTCAAGCAGACAAGTAGCCCAATTCACAGATCCTATCTAATATATTGCTTTTTAAGCGTCTTTACAATGCTACTATATTATAAATTCGCATAAGGAATACGAGGTTATTCAATTTTTGCAGTCACGCACGTATAGGAACTTAAGCTTACAGTATAATAAGCTAGACTTCAGTTTTAGGGGTATACTTCAATATTTTCCAGCTAAAAATCTGATGATGTCTCTTGAACAGTGAATAGAAAATATCGCGCTCCACCTACAACCAATAGCTTAATGGTATAAAGCAAGTTGTAACATAAAATTACATTTAGTGAATGTGCAAAATAACCTTTATTTATCGTACTTTTCTGCGTACCGTGTGACTAACATCGTCAGATGTGATAGCAATTTATCATTGCTGTGTTTTACCATCAAAAGTTACAGTACAACCTGAAAACCTTAATAGTCACATGTGTACCCGAGTGATGAATAACGAATATATATATATATATATATATATATATATATATATATATATATTCTCTTCTCTCTCTCTCTCTCTCTCTCGGGAAACGGGTCGTGCTAGGGGGCGGTCAGAATAGGAACACTCCCTCGTGGATTCTTTTAATGCTAGGTCGATTAGGAATAAGTTTTGCGAGCTACGGGGCGCTCTTAGCATCAGAATACCAGGATCTCGTTGCTATCACCGAGTTCTGGATTCATACTGAGCGTAGGGAATACGTTGGGAGTTCGAGATTCCCGGGTATAGAATGTTTCACAAGGACCGCACCTGTGGGGAGGTGGGAGGGTACTAATATACGTCAGGGACACGTTGAGTCCAGTTGACTGCCAGTTCCGATCGGAATGGGAGCTGCTTGGCGTCGATCTGAACGTGGAAGGGACGAACTATAGGTTAATCTTGGTGTACAGACCTTCCGCATCTCCTCCTCGAGGAGGATACAAGCCCTGTACACCGAACTCCGTAGCCTGCTAGGGGACAGGGTGTGTGTAGTTTTAGGACTTCAACTGTCACGGCATAAACTAGGAAGACAGGAATGCTGATGCCGAAGGGAGGAGGCTAGTTGACTTTGCTGATGAGAACTTCCTGACTCAGTAGGTCAATGGGCCTACACGAGGCGAAAGCGTTCTAGACTTAGTATTCACGACCGAAGACAACCTCGTCACTGGCCTCACCGTTGACGAATCGTTGGGCGGGATGATCACAGTCTGATTAGGTTCTGTGTCTGGGTGCCTCGGGTGAAGCGTAGTAACTGTAGAGGCAGTAAACACTCGATCTACGGCGGGCGGACTTTGTTGGCCTCCGGGATAGCGTAGGTGAGATGGGGTTAGAGGTCGGCAGCGATATTGAGGGAGTGTGGAGTGCATTCCTGGACCAGATTATGGTGCTGCAGTCTGCTGCCATACCCTCAAAACCAGTCACCCCTGCTTCAACGCAGCCTAGAGTGTTCAGTCGTGACATCGCTTCGGCTATCCGGAATAGGAAAGCTGCATATAGGAGGGCGAAGGCCAATCGTTCCCATGAGAACAATGAGGCGTATGTCTGCCTGGCAGGGAAGTGAAGGCGAAGGTTAGGCGAGCTAAACGTAACAAAGAACTCCGGGGCAAGCC
>JAJOZX010001932.1:705000-707500 GCA_023014485.1 Bathynomus jamesi
TCAGCCCGAATTGTTCATTCTGACAAAGGTCAAGCTTTTCACCACCTTAGACCTACAGTTTAACGTGGAATCCGAACCACGCCCCATCAGCAGCCCAGCGTCTTAACCACTAGGCCACCTAGGGTACCCATTTATCTACCAACCACTTTCTTTATTGTGTGGAAGGATGAACAGCTGGGTTTTGCTGTGCGCGGGCTGCCGTCGGGTCTCGAATCGGGGCCGATGGATTCGTAGTCAGCGACGCTAACCACTACACCACCGAGGCGCATTTAACAATTATATATATATATATATATATATATATATATATATATGAAAATTATTTCACGAAAGTAACACGTGAAAAATATTTATGATGAATAAAACCACGAAGGAAAGGAAACACAAAAAGGTGCTCAAGCGCTTTCGTCTAATGACATCCTCAGGAACACTGAAGTACATAAAAGGTTACGGCCTATATATAGGTTACAGAAAGAAAAAAAAAATAAATAAATAACATACATACACACAAACATATATACAGATTTGTAAGGAAAAATATCGATTTTTTGCACAAGATCAAATGAATTATAAAAATACAAATTTATACTGGAAATCTGCCCGGGTTTTAACACTTTGCCTTTTATAGTCAAGTTTCGATATATATAAAAATAAAATGAAGATTAAAAGTTAATAAAGTAGCATACAAGTTTACCAAAGATTTAGCGTCCTACCCTTTTTATCTAAATCTGTTTTGAAGGAATTTAAAAAACAGGATCGAGTTGAAAAAGACCTTTGCTTATGTTGAAGTTATTTGAAAGTTGGAGAATGGCAGACTCAAGAATATTTCTAATGCTTCAGTTTTATTTCACTCTAGCAACATTGTTAATAGAAATATTCTTGAGTCTGCCATTATCCAACTTTCAAATAACTTCAACATAAGCAAAGGTCTTTTTCAACTCGATCCTGTTGTTTTGAATTCCTTCAAAACAGATTTAGATAAAAGGGTAGGACGCTAAATCTTTGGTAAACTTGTATGCTACTTTATTAACTTTTAATCTTCATTTTATTTTTATATATATCGAAACTTGACTATAAAAGGCAAAGTGTTAAAACCCGGGCAGATTTCCAGTATAAATTTGTATTTTTATAATTCATTTGATCTTGTGCTAAAAATCGATATTTTTCCTTGCAAATCTGTATGCCTCTTTGTTAATCCTTTAATTTTTAATTTTTAATTTTTATTTTTACTTCTCCGTTTATTGCATATTATATATAATATATATATATATATATATATATATATATGTGTGTGTGTGTGTGTGTGTGTGTGTAGATATGTATGTGTGTGTATATATATATATATATATATATGTTTGTGTGTATGTATGTTATTTATTTATTTATTTATTTATTTTATTTTTTTTTCTGTAACCTATATATAGGCCGTAACCTTTTATGTACTTCAGTGTTCCTGAGAATGTCATTAGACGAAAGCGCTTGAGCACCTTTTTGTGTTTCCTTTCCTTCGTGGTTTTATTCATCATATATATATATATATATATATATATATATATATATATACGTGTAGTACTATATATATATATATATACAGGGTGTCCCAAAAAAAACTATATACTTTTTATAGCATCATATATTTTATAATTTAAAAAACCAAACAATATAAAATTATTGTTATAGCAATTGCCAATGAAAGGTAAATTAGTAATCTAAGTGATCAAAATGTTATAGCGAGTTGTTTGCATATAAAATTTAATTAACTACGCGCCAAGTGCTCAAAATGTTCTCCGGCGGCATGAATGCACTTTTGAATGCGTCGACTAAGCCTGGCCTTGTTTTATCAAAGGCCTTGTAATCGACACAACTGCAGGTACTGGTCACTTGATAATCCACACGTTATGTGGATAAACATGTTAATTTACCAGGATTAACAGCATGGTGTGGTTTATCATCCAGGTTGGACCATTTTTCTTTAATGGGACAGTTACCGGTGCCGCATATCTCGACATGCTGCGGACAGAAATTATACCTGCAGTTCGGGAGTTGTTTGGAAACGACGACTTTTACTTTCAACAAGATGGAGCCCCCCTCATTATCATTGTGATGTCAGAAGGTACCTCGATGAAACGTTGCCTAGCCGTTGGATAGGACGAAGAGGAAGCGTAGAGTATCCTCCACGTTCACCGGATTTGACTCCACTTGATTTTTACTTGTGGGGCTACCTGAAGGATGCAGTTTATGGTACAAGACCCGCAACACTCGAACACCTTAAGGATGCAATTAGGGAAAAGTGCGGGACCATCACAGCATCCACATTAGTCCATGTCTGCGAATCAGTTAGTCGACGCATTCAAAAGTGCATTCATGCCGCCGGAGAACATTTTGAGCACTTGGCGTAGTTAATTAAATTTTATATGCAAACAACTCGCTATAACATTTTGATCACTTAGATTACTAATTTACCTTTCATTGGCAATTGCTATAACAATATATTGTTTGG
>JAJOZX010001932.1:712500-752374 GCA_023014485.1 Bathynomus jamesi
CTCTGAGATAACTATGAGCCGCGTGAGGCACGCAGGTAGGCAGGAACGGTTCGATGGGCGGCTGACTCACCCTGATGATACGTGAATGGGCTTGTTCGAACTCGTATGATCCGTGAGGTGCGAGTCGCACCATAATCTAATGAAACGTGTGCGGCGAATTGTTGTACACCATTATATTGGGTGTTTTTTTTTTTTGGTACAAGAATTAATTTCGGTTTTAACGTTTTATCACTACCAGAATACGCACCAGACAGTTTCCCTCAGGATAATTTTCACGAACTAGGCACATTTTATAATGTTTTATCTCTCCTAAACATCTTCACACTCCGGCGCACTATTTGAGAGGAACATATGCTCATATTTTTCCTTTCTGCCTAGCAAACGATACTCGTCTCTAAAGTCTGCTAAAAACTCACGCAGGGCACTAGCCACAACCTCACTACGAACCTCATCATGATATACATTAATATAGTGATAAAAATACTTAAGATTCTCCATGATGACGAGATTCACATTTTCAGTTGTAGGGTATGAGTAATCGACATGGTGTAACATGACATAATACCGCTTGTCACACCAACCATCCACAAGACTCATTATCCATATCTGCTGCTTCTCTTCTGCACGCGTTGTTTCTTTTACTTCACGGTATATGTGAGACTTTATAAAGTTTAGCTCTACAGCATACTTCAGCACATCGTCTGTGCAACGAAAGCCTGCAACGGTCTCACCAGAACATCCGTAGAGTATTTGTACATCTTGCTCCTTCGCACGATCCAATGTGGTTTTAAAAGAGGCATAGGAGGGGGGAATAGGAAGTTTTTCGGTATCCACCACATCTTCACACTTTGCTGAATACCATTTCATAAACGTTGTACAAGCAATATTAAAGGTAGCCATTTTCTTCTACGCTGGCGAATACACGTCTGATCTCAAGGGCTTACTGCAGTCAACTGACCACGCAGGGAATCCCAGATAGTAGCATGACTCACGTTGCTGGTCTTACAGTGGGCGGAGCTTAGAACTTTCACCTGTACACACACACACACACACACACACACACACACACAAAGGAGAAAGTGAAACGCTAATTGAAAAAGATTTATTTAATAAACGAGATATTTAAGTTATATATATTTACAAATACGATTTAATAAACGAGATATTCAAGTTATATATATTTACAAATACGTGTAATAAATAAGTTAACAATAGATACATCAAAGATTATATACAAGACGTACATATTTACAAATACGTGTGATGAGTAAGTTAACAATAGACGCATCAAAGGTTATGGTATCCAAAGGGTACGGTATCATAGGTACCAGGTAACTGGTAACGTTTCCTATAGGTGTTACGGCACACCTTCGTTCCCCTAAGTTCCTTCACGCCCCCCAGCTTCTGCGCCTGAAAATTGTGGGTGCCTACAGTTAGTTGGGGAGGTCGTTCGCCCTCATCATCGTCCAAACACACTAGATCCTTCAACGATTCAAAGTTAGCAACCCGCCGATTCGCATGGTTGAGCGTAATACCCTTTGCCTTCACGATATATTTCATATCCTCCCGAACCCTCACCCGTACCACATAAGTTTTAGCTCCTGTTGAGACAAAAGAGTCGGCGTATGCGTTGTCCCCATACTCATCCTTGATCTCATCAGTGAGCTCGCCGAGGAACTCCCCAATAGCAGGCATGTATTCACCCTCCCTCTCTGTGAATATCACGCTATCTGTATCGGCATACAATACTCTCCACCCAAGAGAATGCAATAGACCCCAAAGTTTTATGCGGGCGTAGGCTGTTGTGAAGCTGGCCACAGGTATGTTTATAACCCTTGAGGTATCTGTGGCCAATTCAGTGTTGTTGTACTTTATTATGTAAGTATTACCTACATTCACGATCTCCATGACTTCTTTATCGGGAGCATTGGCATAATCCCAGACATCACTATAACTTTGTGCCAAATGAATGTTCCCTTTGCCGGTATTCTGTGCAAATTTTCCCCATAGACTGTTTAGACACAACTTTGCACTAAAGCGCTTGCCAGGATTCTTTGCAATTTGGGCACGATCAAGTTGTATACCTTCGCGGTCGCGGTAACGTTGAATATAGGCAGACTTTTCATCTTCGGTATCAACTCCTCGCGGATACCCTGATGCCTCAACCTTATCCTTCAAAAATGCGTTTATATATGGTGTGAAAAGGTTGGGTAGCTTCTGAAACCTCCACACCTCATGTATCTTCAGTATTCTATACCCATGGCGTACGGCTAGGGCCAGCTCAGGACTTGTATATACGCCTCTGATCTTACGCTGGTGGGGTATATGGTTACAATCGCCGTTATTCTCTTCCGCGCACTTCACGCACAGCGGGAACATGAGCTTGTGGTCGATAACGACAGGTAAGATTGGCATCCATAAATTGCGTGGGGGGAGTACGTCTACGAAAGAGAGCCCAAAGTAACGATCATTCAAATTTCTTGAAAATTCATTGATGGAGGGCAGGTTAGGTCCCACCAGTTTCTCAGGAGCGCCCACGGGGTACGGATTGTTCTTCATCACGTATGGGTATAAAGAACAGAAATCGTAGTAATGGAGCTTCACACCCTCCGTAGGTGGAAAGTATAGTCTGAATGGATTTGTACGTCCTCCAAACAAGCTATCACCACATTTGAGAGGATCCAGCACCATTGAACGCTTGATCGTGTTTATTTCCTCACGGTACACCTCGTCTGTCTCCATCCGTGCATCATATTCATGCTCCCACAAGACTTTGTGAGTGAACTGGGATCCTATAAGTTGATCGCGGGTGCGGGTCCATGCAAGACAGTCGACAGGAGATCTACCGTGGATATCTCCGGCGATTCCGCACTCAGGACGGGGACATCCATGCCACCAGCATCCGTTAAAGGAGTACACAGTCTTCACACCAGTGACACGGTTTTCACTTAACCCATCAACCCAAAAAACACGACCATTAATCTTAATGGGTACTTCACCCGTGTTGCGGGCGTGCTTTATGTATACACCTGTCTGTTGCTGTAGGTGTATGAGCCAGTAAATAGCCTTGTGTCCGTAACTGCGGGGGTTGTTTCGGTGAATAATGGCTAAGGTGGCTTTAGGCATGAAGTTATTTTGAACACCGTAAAACATAATGACGCGATGGTGGTTGCGACTTGCAGCGGATCGCATTTGAAACGGCCTATGTACATCCTTCTAAAGGCCTGGAATACTCTAAGCACGCGCACATCATTCACGCAATAACGCTCACATTCATCAGCTATATTATAAGGATTACTTCATTAAAACTGTTGTAGTATCGATCAAAGTCTTCACGTTCATCTACACTCATACAATCATAGTTAAAATAATGTTTGGGTGGTGGTGGGCCTACGTAGTTTAAAGTCTCGCTGGTGAGGAAAGTGTAAGGGAAGTATCCTTTGGAAACTTCAGCTGCTACCCCATCACCTTGGGTAGCTTTGCTAATTTACAAGGTGTGAATAATAAAGTGTCTTTAAATTGTACATTGCCTCTTATTTGCATCTGTATTAATTTGTTGCCTCTTTTCAATGGATCACCTGTAAATATCTCAGAGGATTCGTGCTCAAGCAACTCCTTATAAAGGAACTGCGTGTCAAACTTTGCCCCTTATGGGCGAGAATATACACAGTCATTTTTTGAACTTGTCGGCTAACTTGACAATATAGGACACAAATAGTTTCACAGGACTATCGTGGACATTCGTTTTAAAAACGTTTGTCCGTTTACCGCATTTGGGGCACTCGTCACATTCGATCCCATACATCATCGCAGATAGTCTGGCTCACAAGTAAATGTGGAATTACCTCTTTGGTTTCAGCATTCGTATATGTTTCTATATCGTAGTATACAGTTATACAGGGTTTTTTTAGGCTTAGCATCTTTCATATAACATACATGCTTTACTCCATCCGCCTTATACTCCTCCTGGCATGTAGGACAGTGAATTTCGTCACACTTGTGCTTAAATTTCCCCCAATTATCCATTGTGTGAAACATACCACATTCACAGATTCTCATTTTCCTGCACGTGCCAGTTGATTTATGGAGCTCAAAGCAGTTATTATTGAAGAATGTGCGTCTACACACATCACAGTCTCTCTTCTCAGCTTCAACTACACGGCTTTCACATTTGGTGCTTTTACACTGTTCACATACCATGTGACATTCTTTACAATGTCTCACTATATCATCCGCAAACTCGAGGCACCCCTTACACAAATCATGATGTCTCCCATATTTTCGACTTTTGTCATAACTCGCGTAAAGCACCTTATATTACGGATGGGGAGATACGTTGCCCTGACAGACCTAAATAAGTAGGGGCTTGTACGATCTCTCACACAGCTTTTAAAAATACACAGTCCTACGACGATCATCCAACCCAAATACAACTATACGAACATTCATTTCCTGTTCTACCCTTCTCAGCTCTTCAGGACCCATATTACAGTCAAATTCAAGTTCACAGTCTACAGCTAGTTTACGGGCACGTTCCACGACCGTAGGCAGCCAAATTTTTTGGCCGTGTATTTTGTACAGTAAACATGCGAGCCAAGACTACTGCTATAAAGCCGCAACCACGATCGACGTTTATATGCCGTATAAATAGCTTGAGAATTGAGGTTAAGAGTATACGGTATGGCACTATGACCCGCAACACGGAATACACGATCAATATTTACCGTGAAGTGTCCATATTGAAGGCTATACTACTTTGGGCGGCTTGCATTATACGTCCTAATATATATTCTACATCTTCAGCCGCCAAACGTCTAAATGGCACTACTACCCAATAATCATCTACATCACCGTCATCTGACCCGAATCCGAAGGACAGACTCGTCCTGACTTCACGCTCGTCGCGGTTCTGAAGAGCAAACTCTACAATACGCTGTACAACCCGGCGTAGCCCGCGCTCAATTCCATTGCTATACATGGCTCTAGGGTCGACCCTGACTCTATACCGATTTCTAGTCAAGGCTGGGGTGGGGGCTGCGGAGCGCACCAACTCAAACGTTATATCATCCTCAACAGAACGGGGGCAACTGTGGCGGATGAATAAGGGGATATATTAGCGGAAGGTGCTGCTGGGGGCTTGTTGCGTAAGACGTTGAGGGCCTGGAGTCTATTGTAGACTCAACAGAACGGGGGGCAACTGTGGCGGATGAATAAGGGGATATATTAGCGGGAGGTGCTGCTGGGGGGATTGTTGCGTAAGAGGTTGAGGGTTGGATCTATTACTGGTGGTGGTTGGCTAACAACAGGCGCGTATTTCGGTCGCTTTATACCTGACGTGGGGTTCTCTTCATCATACCTCCGCTTTGGACGTGCTACCGGTATCGCTGGTGAGGGTTCGTGGCAGGGGGATTCTGTGATCACAACTACACTGTCGTCGGGGTCATCCGTAATGTCGATGATGGGGTGCTGTACCTCATCGTCATTCACGGTTCTGTGGGAGAAGAAAACAAAATATAAGGAACAGCACTCAAAATTTGTAATATTTTGTAAATGATCCACTTAGGAGTGTGACGTGTTAGAAATGGACTCTGTAGAAAAATTCAGATTCACGAGCCCATCCACATGTATTATATCTGGACCTACAGGATGTGGTAAAACTGTGTTTATGCTTAAAATCATTAAAGAAAAGGGAGAGATGTTCTCGAAATTTGTGCATAAAGTTATATGGTGCTATTCGACGTATCAATCAGTGTTCAACGAGTACCAAGATGATATTTTGTTCCACAAAGGCGTATATGACGTTAATTCGTTAAAGGGAAATGAACATACAGTCATTGTAATTGACGATCTCATGTTGGAGATGGATAAAACGTTTGCCGAGACATTTACAGTATTCTCCCACCATCTTAACATAAGCGTGTTCTTCATCAATCAGAATCTATTTTTCAAAAATAGATACATGCGCGATGTGTCGTTAAATACACAATATCTAGTCTTATTCGCACAACGTAGAGATGTATCACAAATTGGGGATTAGCCAATCAAATGTTCCCGAATCAGCGTAAGGAGTTTTTGGAAGTTTATAAAGAAGCTACAAGCACGCGTTACGGATATTTGCTTTGCGACCTTCATCCGCGAAACACGTTTAGGGTGCTTCTAAGAACGAATATATTTCCAAACGAGCCTGAAACGGTGTATATTCCAGAATGACAAAGAGACTAAAGAAATACCGTGAATTAATAAAAATCTATCATCGACTGCCCCGGCAATGCAACAGATGTTTATTAAAAATATCGACTCCGACTTTTTAAAATGCATCTGTGAAATCTGTCTTAACGTTATAAATTGCAATGTATCAATGAAACCCCTCAGAAGGCTCGCCTACGCCGTTACAAGAACATAATACGTGCACTCGCTCGTAAAAGTCAAACTGTAGCGAAGAAAAAACGAATTATTGTACAAACAGGAGGGTCATTTCTCCCCATCTTATTTTCAGTTTTGGGTCCTTTACTGACTAGATTAATATAATGAAGAAAGTGGTAGTGATTCCACACGAGGTGTACGCTTCACGATAATGGAAAGCGAATTGCTAGCCCTATTAAACAGTGAAAAAACACCTGATGAGAAAAGAATCTTATACCAAGAAGCTCTGCAGAAATTTCTTCACGAGTACGAAAATTATAAGAACCCGACAGAGATTCCTGTGGTTATTAGGCACAGCACGGGGGACGATGGACATGGCGACATAGGATCTGTACCCGACGATACAGCTGACCAACCAAAAATTAAGGGATCAGCCACACAACATATCGAGCATGTATTAAAAAGCACCCTCCCACATACATTGAGGAGTAAAGGTTTAAGTCTTTATAATCTATTGAATGAGGACCCAGCCATACAATGGACCGATACAGGCGAGATCATTGTGGAAGGATCAAAGGTACAGGGGTCGAATATCGTAGACATTGTCCATGATCTGGTGAGAAAGTGGGATAGGCCATCACCATCAGGATGGAAGCATATTAAAGCAAGACTACAACAAATAAACGTCCCTAAAACGTTGATAGGAAATCTGAACAGGTTAAAACACTTGAGTGAAATGATATGAGATTAGTGAAATGAAGTGAAATGACATGGAAATGAAATGACATGAAAAGGCTTTATAAATCCGAAATTGAGTCTTTATATATATATAAACTATAAGGAGAACGTGAAAAGTGCGTAATATTTTTTCTGTTTTTGAAACGCAAGAAAGGTTTGCCAAAAGAAAATAGACAGTTAATGTGTTTATTTCTTTTGTGTGAAATGACATGAAAATGAAATAATATGAAGACTTAATATTTTTTCTGTTTTTGATACATAAGAAAGGTTTGCTAAAAGAAATTAGACACAGTTAATGTGTTTATTTCTTTTGCTGTTTATTATTTAATATAATTGTGTGTGTGTGTGTGTGTGTGTGTGTGTGTGTGTGTGTGTTAATTTTGAAAAATGTATAATAATAATAATATATCTTTCCAATTCAATAACAGAGATGTTATCTAAGAAGATGCTGCCATAAAAATTTGCAAGTAAAGACATATAATCAGTGCATTTAATAAAATATAATTTTATATACATTAGTAGCAAGGGACCAAATTGAAGGAGTCGAGCGAAGGATTCCCGAGACAGAGAGAGCAAGTTGACCAGATTCCTTTCAAAAAGGTCTCGGGGTAAACAGGTGTGATTCGTTCCTGGTTCAATTTCCTACTCGTCTGAACGCACTGTTCTAAGAGTTAATATTTTGGCTTCGTTTTAATAACTGAAAGAAGGTAAATAAAACGCCGTTTAAGTATCTTATATTGTTAATATTGGTTTTAATAATTGATTCTCTTAAAAGGAGAAAATTCATTTGCTTTAAATTAATATACTTTTGACAATTCACTAAGGTGAAAATCCGTTTATATATATATATATATATATATATATATATATATATATATATATAGGAATGACAAAATTAAATAGACAGTTAATATGATTCTTTCTATAAGGAATGACAAAATTAAATAGACACAGTTAATATGATTCTTTCTATATATATATATATATATATATACACTATATGATCAAAAGTATTCGGACACCCCAGAAAATCCGCATTTCTGCAAATATCACCTTCGCCGAAAGGTATGCTGGGAAAAAGCGTGGCGAAACTATAATGCTGAGGTGTTCTGTTAAGTTATCAGTAACTGTTGTGAAGCCATGCCGCGCGGACGTGAACTCTCCGAGTTCCAACGTGGACTCGTCATCGGATGTTATTTAAGTAACGTTTCTATATGAAACATTGCAGCCAAACAGGATATACCAAAGTCGACTGTAGGGGATGTTATCATGAGATGGAAGCACGACGGTGCAACTAACGCGAAAAAACGTTCCGGACGACCACGCAAACTGACGGAACGTGATAGAAGAAGTCTGGTACGACATGTCAAGAAGTCCCGCACGTCCTCTGCCGCTTCCATCGCTGAGGAGGTAGGAAGAGCATCCGGTACCTCCGTTAGTACTGTAACTATCCGCAGAGAGATGCACAGACTCGGTTATTATGGTAGAGCAGCTGTACACAAGCCACTGATTACAAAAGTTAATGCCACGCGTCGTTTGGCCTGGTGTGTCTCCCGTCGTTCCTGGACCGTGGAGGACTGGAAAACTGTTCTTTGGAGCGACGAGTCGCGGTATTCACTCTTCCAGTCTAATGGGCGTGTTTGGGTGTGGCGACAGCCCGGAGAACGGCTTCTTCCTGACTGTGTACGTCCAACGGTGAAGTTCGGTGGAGGGTCCATCATGGTATGGGGTTGTTTTTCCTGGCTAGGGATCGGCCCGTTGGTTGTTATACCCACTACCATGAACGCTGACGTTTATCTCGACGTTCTGGACAATTCGGCCCTCCCTACACTGTGGCAATACTACGGAGATGGCCATTGTTTATTTCAACAGGTTCGAGCTCCCTGCCATACTGCAAGGCGTGTGCAGGACTGGTTTCGTGAAAATAAGGTGGATTTGTTAGACTGGCCTGCTCAGAGCCCCGATCTCAACCCAATCGAGCACATGTGGGACGAACTGGAGCGACGGATACGAAACCGCACACCACGCCCGGCTTCACTTGCATCTCTTGCATCAGCTCTGCAAGAGGAATGGCGAGCCATTCCTGCACAGACTTACCGAAAACTGGTGGAAAGTATACCTCGACGTGTTGACGCTGTAATAAAAGCAAAGGGTGGACCTACTGGTTACTAAATGCCATAATAAAACCATTTTTCCCAAAACCATGCGGTGTCCGAATACTTTTGATTATATATATATATATATATATATATATATATATATATATATATATATATATATATATAAGGTAGGGAGAAAGTTGTTCAATTGTGTGTATATTTCGTCTGACCTATTATTTTGGCGATTGTACGTATTATATTATTTTTGTGCAGTAGAAGGCAAATTCTATTTATTTAATTAATAATCATTTTCTTATTGTCAATTTCGATTTTAAGTCTGTATGCTTTGGTAACGAATTAAAATGGTATCTAGCAACTCACCCTAATAATGTATACCTGTACAATTAAAATGGTATCTGGCAACTCAACCATCATCTATATAAGACCCGCTTGGCTTCGGAGCTGGCAGTTTGATGCGAACTTCGGCCGAATAAAGAACTCTCTCCTTCCCTTCTTAGGTTAAGACTTAGCTTAGTTTCCCTTTGGGGGGTTAGGACCTCCCACCTTGTCCCCCCAAATTCTTCCTCCGTCTATCCTTTCACTCTTAGGCTAAGGCAACCCCTTTGGGGGAGGTCATCCTTCCTTCTCCCCCCAAAGACCCCTTCCCCTCTCCCCCTTCAGGTGTACCCCTCCCCCTTGGCTCCTTCTAAGCCAACTGGCTGATTAGGAGTCTATAAGACAACGCCTACTCGGCTGAAGTCTTATTATGCACTTGGCTCCTGCCAGGTGAACACCTCGCTTCCTTTCTCTCCTTCTTTCTTTCTCTTGGGGATAACGCCGCCTCCAAGTTTCATAACCCCTTGTTGCACCTGCAGCATCCCCCCACCCCCTTTGCAACATTGAGTTGTCGCACACCCCACACCCCTTTGCAACCCTCACCCCCTTTGCAACAGTGAGCTGTTGCATACCCACACCCCCCTTTGCAATATTGCGTTGTTGCATACCCCACCCCCATTTGCAACATTGAGTTGTTGCATACCCCCACCCCCCTGCAACCCCCACCCCCTGTGAAACACCCTACCCCCTTTGCAACATTTGAACATTATCTCTTGCAACATTGCAACATTCCTGCACTCTCCCTTTTTGCGGCTATACTACTTTCCTCGATTCTTCTTATAACGTATCGGGAAATTACTTATCTCTATTTAAGACTAAATTCTTTGAAGAGAGCAAGGCTCGAAGGATAAGACAAAGATATTTCTTATTATATTTTACTGTTAAAATGTTACAGGTAACGCTCAGCCTCTAAGTCTAGTCAGAATGAACATTGGAGAAATTTTATGGGCTTTTATACTAAACTTCCAACTGACGTCATTATTATTTAATGCTGGTTTTTTTTTATTATTATTATTCTCAATAGGCTGATTTATTTTACAAAATATTTAAAGACAAAACAAATAATTTTGCTGAAGTAATGTGTAAACTGCTAAGCAAGAGGAATCCATATTTTATTTAAACCGTATATTGACAACTCTGATGTTATCATGATCTGCCGAGTTAACTAAAAATGGAATTGAAATATGCCTTCCCATCATGAATTACAAACAAACAGGCACATGGCGAAAATTAAAGGCTTAAGATTAAAAATTAAACGTTAAGCAAGACATGACTTCATCGTTTACAACAGCGGTCTTCAACCTGGGCGATATCGCCCACTAGTGGGCGATTTGAGCTTTTAGGTGGGCGGCAAGAAAATTTATAAAATTCTTGTAAAATTCAACAAAATTTACAATATTGTATGCAAAAAATGATCGAATGTTTCGTCAGTTGTGTCATGACAATGATGAACAATTTGTTAGGTTATTATTACACACAGAGATCCGATGGCTCTCGAAGGGTGCATGTTTAACTCGTTTTGTTGAACTATATGAGAGCGTAGTGCAGTTTCTAGAAGACCAAAATGAAGTTGATCTTAGCCAAAAGTTAAAAATGATAAAAAATGATGCTTGTTATTTGGCAGGAATATTTAAGAAATGCAATGATTGTAATTTGCAGCTTCAAGGAGCCAATATGACACTCATGAACTGCCAAAAAGTTATCTCATTATTCATTGAAAAGCTGGATTTATTCAGTCACAATCTTTCAAAAAGGGAATTTCACCAGTTTCCAGAATTGTTATCTATTAAGGATGACATAACAACAATTGATACACAAAGGTTTATTGATCATCTCAATAAACTTGAAACGGATTTTGAAACTCGATTCAGTGATGTTTTAACCATGGAAGTATATGATTGGATGGTAAACCCGTTTACTGAAAATGTTACTGAAGCTGATGTAACATGTCAAGAGGAGCTATTAGAACTCAGACATGATGAGGAAAGCAAGGGAAATTTCAATAACGGCGGTTATATGCAGCTTTGGCAAAATAAAAAGATGTCAAATGTATATCCCAATATGTGGAAAAAGATTTTTAAATTACTGATCGCTTTTCCTACTTCGTACCTAGTTGAATCAGGTTTTAGTGCTGTGAATCACATTCTTACCAAAAACAGGAATGCTTTAAAAATCTCTGAAAGAGGGGACATTCGTTTGTTCCTCACTAAATTCGAGCCAAACATTCGGAATTTAGTTTCCAAGCATCAAGCACAAGGATCTCACTAAATTAAAGGTAAATGCATAATGTTTTATTATATAATATATATAATGTACCATACATAATTTTTAATATATGTTTGTTGGATTTTTAATTTTGGTGGGCGGTTGGCTAATTTATCTCACATAAAAATAGTAAAAGTGGGCGGTAGGCATAAAAAGGTTGAAGGGCACTGGTTTACAACGAAGAGAGAATGTATACAAAAAAATGAACGAAATTACATTATTAAGCTAAGTCTACGAAAATGATTAAGTTGTTTAAACAGAAATAGTTAACCAATTATAAAATAGAAAGCAAATAAAAAATGTATCCAAACTTGTGTCAGCGTTGTACGATTTTGGGTTTTATACAAAATAATTAAGTAGTTTACAAGGAAATAATTCACCAATTATAAAATAGAAAGCAAATAAAAAATGTATCCAAACTTATGTCAGCGTTGTACGACTTTGGGTTTTATACAAAAATGATTAAGTAGTTTACAAGATGACTAATTATTTGGTCAATAAAACTATAGAAAAGAATACAGTCATGAAAATCTTGAGCTTCACATATAATTATTTTTTAGGACGACTTCAAACCGTTTGACCTAGAGCTACCAAATTTGGCACGGGAACCTCTTATGTTTTTTTTGCAGGTTTTGAAAATCCCAACAACTTTACCATGCTACCAAAGAAACGGGCAAGTTTGGGCAAATCTACATCAGCAGCCAGAAAAAATAAAGAAGCCCGGAAGCAGGAAAGCTCACAAGAAAGACAATCACGCCTTGAAGTTGGCCGTGAACGACATGCAACAGCCAGAGCAAGAGAAAAACTCCAAGAAAGACAATCACGTCTTGAAGCTGTCCGAGAAAGTGTAGCAGCTACCAGAGCAAGAGCAACACTGCAAGAAAGACAATCACGTCTTGAAGCTGTCCGAGAAAGTGTAACAGCTACCAGAGCAAGAGAAACACCCCAAGAAAGACAATCACGCCTTGAAGCTGACCGTGAACGACATGCAACAGCAATGTGAAATTTAGCCCGGGCTCAAGGGCTGAAGGTCAAGATTTTGCTTAGGTACATATTGTGAGGTTGATCATTTTGTAATAGTAGTATCCACACCAAAAATCAAGGCTGTGGGACCTTCGCTACCCCTCCCTACCGATACTCACTTTTTTCCATATGAATTTGTATGGGAAATAGGCCAAAAATCGAAAATCGTAAAAATCGACCCTAAATATTAAATTTTTTGCTTTCGGATGGCCAAAATCGGGTTCTCCGGCACGAATTACATCAGAATAGACCATTCACCAACTTTTTTGGAGATCAGGGGGTAGGGGTAGAGTCTTAAATCCGGTGCTGACTCATAGCACCGGATATAAGACCTAATATTACATTATTTTTGTTTTTTCTTTCCAGATTCCTATTTAGGTACCTAGAATGTTAAAAGTTTGTATTTAATAAAATACGTTATTTAATTTTAAAATATCAGTAATAAATAAAATATAGTTAAAATCTTATTAAATTAAATTATGGCTACTAGAAAAAGAAGCCACAATGCAGCCTTTTGCAGCAGAAATTTTGAGCTACCATGATCTATAAATTTTCTATCAAATGATTATATTGATTTGATTAATTGGAATGAGCAGATAATCACCCCTCCACCTTTGCTAAGTAATTTTACCAATGAGCAATTGCTTCAGATTAGAACGAAACCTCTAGAAATACTAGATTTTCCATGTCACAGCCAAAGCGTTGAACGGGGTGTGAACTTAGTAACTAAATCTAGCCAGGAAAGAATTGGTTATATTAATCGGCATAAATTTATTTTAAATACTTCAGAGTCTAGAAAAGAACTGCCTACATTTGAGTAGAAAGGTCAATGGAAGAAATAAGAAAAACCATTAGTTTTAGGTCAAAAATTTTATTGAATTTCTGTCTCTTAATTTCTAAATTTCTACCAATAATAGCTAAAAATTTATGTATTAAATTTTTTTTTTCATGCATTTTTGTATTTTTAAATTTTTTTTCATTAAAAAATAAATATAACAGTGTTTTATAAGCGAACTTTTGTAATAAATTTTTTTTGAAGTAAATCTCAAATTATCTCGAATTTTACGAATTTTCTGAAAAAACTGAAACCGGTAAGGGGGGGTAGGGGTCCTCAGAATTCAAAAACATTTTACCAGGGTGTTACTATGATTGATTGAACCACCTCACACTATGTACGTAAGAAATCAAAAATTTCGACCCGGCCTAATATATATACACACATACAATTATATATATATATATATAAAATTGTGTGTGTGTGTGTGTGTGTGTATATACAGTATACATGAATATGTGTAGAAGTCGGGGCCAGTATAAGGCGGCCATAAGGCGATGTAAACAGGAAGAAGAGTCTATTCGAGCATCAAAAGCCTGTGAAGCTCGCATAAATAACGATAATAAAAATTTTGGAAATTTGTTAAGAATCAAACGGGTGTCAAAAATGTCCTCCCTCTGACAATCGATGAGGTGTCGGGGGAGGATGAAATTGCAAAGCTGTGGATAAACCACTACTCTAACATTCTTAACAGTGTGAGTAGGGATAATCTTAAGAGAGATTGCAGCGAAACGACGATTGTGGGAGGGACAAGGGAAAATACTTTGATATAATTTTCTGAAGTAAAGAGGTTAATTAAAGAGTTAAAAACTGGTTCTGCGTCAGGGGTAGATGACTTATTGAATGAGCACTTAAAATATGCAAATGACGTAGTATGTCTGCATACGTCATTGCTCCTATCAGCCATGCTTGCTCATAGCTATATCCCTGCAGAGTTCATGAGGGTATATATATCTTGCCCCTGGTCAAAAATAAGTACGGAGACATTCTGTCCAGCAATAATTACAGGCCTATTGCTGTCGCTTCCTGCTTCTCGAAACTACTAGAAAAACTCTTGTTACGCCGATTAAATGATTTCCTATGGACATCTAATCAGTTTGGCTTTAAAAGGTCCCACTCAACTGACTTGTGTATGTGTATCTGTGCACTTAAAGAAACAATATCTAAATACCGGGTGTCTCAAAATAGATGGAACCCATTGACATGATAATAATTTATTACTCAGAAAATAAACTCCAAAAAAGATTACATTTCCTGGAAGCTGATATGATAACAATTAAAAACTGAAGATTTGAGGTCTCTAGATCAAAGGATACATTTATTAGAGCACATGTTCCAAATGACCGCCGTTGCGCTGCAGACACACTTGAAGCCGACGAGCGAAGTTGTCAATCACCCTGACACCCTGCACAGAGTGCAAGGGCCTCTGAAGCACCTCGTCTGGGGCTTGTGTGCCCCAGAACACATTGTTCTTGCTATTGACATACCCACTGAGCAAGAAGTGTGCTTCGTCGCTGAACCAAACATCATCAAGAAAGTCAGGATCCTCTTCGATCTTGTTCTCGAACCACCGGCACATCACAACACGTTTTGCCATGTCAGCTGGTGTGAGTTTATGCTTGATCTGGATCCTGTATGGGTACAGCTGAAGATCCTTGATCAAGATTCTTTGCACTGACGCACGTGAAAGACCCAGATCTTGGCAACGTCTTCGGATTGACTTTTTCGGACTCCTTCCGACATAATCTCTCACCGCATTCACATTGTCAGGAGATCTTGCAGTCACCTTCCTGCCAGATCTGGGTGTTTCTGCTTTCTTGTTGAGATTGTTTACTGATTCTGTGGCTTGAAATTGTGTGCCCAACGATAAATTTGGCTTTTCTGGGGATAATTGTTGAAGTTGAACTTCCTGCGAAATTTCGCTTGCACAGTTTTGAATGATTTCGTCTCCAAATAAGTAGTGACGCAAAAAATTTTTTCCTCCTTTGTCCAAGGCATTTTGATTGATAATTATTAGTTGTTATCGTCTCCTCTCTTCAAATCTGAAAAAAATAGAACGAGAACATTAATATTGGCAGAATTATTAGCAGTGACATGGGTTGCATGTATATTGAGACACCCTGTACATTGACAGTAATTCAACTATTTATAGCTGTTTCCTAGATATAAGTAAGGCATATGATAGGGTGAACCACAATATTTTATTTGCAAAACTAGAAGACAGGAAGGTTCCCATATACATATTAAATTTATTGAAATTTTGGTATTCCCACCAATCTTTCACAGTTAGGTGGGGCAATGTACTATCCGAGTGTTTTGACTCCTCTTGCGGGGTGAGACAAGGCTCCTTGCTCTCTCCTCTGCTGTTGGATGTGTATACTGACAGATTAATTGCTTCACTTAATGAGGCAACAGTTGGATGTTGTATAGATAACACAAGGATAAATAACTTAGTTTATTCCGATGATATGGTGTTAATAAGTTCCTCTGTTAAAGGTCTCTATCGGCTACTAAAAGTCTGCGAAGTGTATTCGCAGAAACATGATATTCTTTTTAATGTTACAGAAACTGCGTAAGGTTAAGCAATTTCATCCTAAAAGCTGTAATCAGCCAGGTGATATAAGGTTTAAAATGAATGGTGAAGTAATTGAGGAAGTACAAGAGTTTAAGTATTTGGGTCAAACTATTACTAGCTCTGTGAGTGATGACTCGGATATAAGAAAACAATCTCGAAGCCTGTGTGCTAAAGCGAATATGACCATAAGGAACTTTCGATTCTGTACAAGTTAAGCTAAAGACACTCTCTTTCGTACTTTCTGCAGTAATATATACGGACAGCAACTGTGGGTGAATTATAAAAAAGGTTCTGGCAGAACTCTAAATTTGCTGTACAACAGGTCTTTTAGACTCTTACATAAATTACCCCCGAGATGCTCAGCTTCGCAAATGTTTGCTACCCGCAATGTCCCGAGCTTCCCGGAGGTAACAAGACGTGCTCACCACAGTCTAATGCAAAGAATTAAAAAATCAACCAACCCGATCATCCGAGCTATCCATGAGTTCTGCCATTTATCCTCTAAGGCCTAAGCTATGGACCTCTTGGTACGAAAACGTCTGTCTGTAGCTCCACTTAACTTCAACATTCTAGTATTAGTTCTAATCAATTGTATATATTTCTATCCTTAGTATATGAACTGTCATTGTATTAATAATATTTGTCTGCCAATAAACCTTTTCATTTTCATTTTCATTTTAATATATATACAGTATATATACTGTATATGAAAATTATTTCACGAAAGTAACATGTGAAAAATATTTATGATGAATAAAACCACGAAGGAAAGGAAACACAGAATGGTGCTCAAGCGCTTTCGTCTAATGATATCCCCAGGAACACTGAAGTAAATAAAGAGTTCAAGACTATATACAGGTTACAAAAAAAAAATATATATATTAGTGATGTAGGTCACATCCGCATCCGCATCCGCGGAACATCCGCACATTTTCTCGCATCCGCATCCGCACCCGCATCCGCACTTTGGGCTGCGGATGTCGTGCGGATGTGGACCGTTCAGATAAAATGTCATTAATAAGCGGAAATTATCAAATTCTACTATATAATAGAACTAGTTCATTGTGCGCAAAAGTGATGCAAGCGACAAGACGAGAGGCTGTTCTTGTATGAAGTTACTCTCTTGCAACCTACTTAGATCCACGTTACAAAGCTAAGTTATTTTCACCTAGTACATTAGAACGAGTTAAATCATCACTTGGCAAAGCAGTTGAAGAGCTTCAATCTCTTGAATCTGTCGCTTCGCCACCCACCAAAAGAATAAAAGTTTCAGTGACAGAACCAACACCTTCAACAAGCAAATCTATCACAGAATCTGTCTCTCAGTTTCTTGAGTCAAGCAGCAATGACGAGACCTACGCGATGTCAAAAGATGTAGTAAAAATGATCGAGAGCTATCACCAAGAAAAACGCCTGGCTGCATGTGACAATCCTATTAGTTGGTGGAAAAATACGCAGAATATCTATCCATACTTGAGTAAACTTGCAAGGAAACATTTAGCCTGTCCTCCAACAAACGTACCAAGCGAGAGATTATTTAGCAGTGCTGGATTAATATATGATGAAAAGAGAAACAGACTGGCAGCAGAAAAGGCAGAAAAATTAATGTTCCTTAAGCATAACCTTCCTATAATTAAGTTTGAACATTAAACGATGAACATCTTAGTTTACTTTATTTTAATTACTCATTTATAAATATGCCTAATAAAACTTTAAACTTAATATAAATAGTTATCAAGCTAATTAAAGATCTCTTTCTATAAGGGTGGAGGTTGGGGAAAGAGGTCGGTGGGGTGCATACCGTGCATTTGAGTTGGGTTCACGTCCCGCATCCTGGTAACACAATTATGGTTTCTAATTGTTGCTGAAACTCAACAAAATATAACGAATTTATTTGCAGACGGATTCACTAATTGATTTCTATATTAGTTAGATGCTTGATATTATTTTATATGTTCAGAGAAAAGTACAGCAATTATTGTACAATTAATCAATTATACTACATTATAGCTACAGCTCTCTCTATATAATAACTTATTATATACGTTAAACACAACAAATCTCGAATATATCCTAAAAAATAACGAAAATGTAGACATCCGCATCCGCATCCGCGGATGTTGAAATCAAACATCCTCATCCGCATCCGCATCCGCGGATGTGAAAAAAATGACATCCGCTACATCACTAATATATATATATATATATATATATATATAGAAATAAAAATTGTGGGAGGAGCATACAAATTTGTAAGGAAAACTACCAATTTTAGCACTTTGCCCGAATTCAACACAAGATCAAATGGATCGTTTACGACCAATTTTACAGTTAATGGCTGAATGATATATAGGTCACAAAAAATATATAAAAAAAAATATAAAAATAAATTGAAAAATAAAAATCGTAAGAGGAGCATACAAATTTATAATGGAAAACTACCCAATTTTTAGCACTCTGCCCTTCTTGTCTAAATCCGTTCTAAACGAATTCAACACAAGATCAAATGATACAACCAATTTTATAGATAAGGCCTGAATGATATATAGGTCATTATATATATATATATATATATATATATATATATATATAACTAAATTGAAAAATAAAAATTGTAAGAGAAGCATACAAATTTATAAGGGAAAATTACCAACGTTTTAGCACTCTGCCCTTCTTGTCTAAATCCGTTCTGAACGAATTCAAAACAACGGGATCGAGTTGAAAAAGACATGCTCATCTTAAAGTTATTTGTAAGTTGGATAATAGCAGACTCAAGAATATTTCTATTAACAATGTTGCTAGAGTGAAACAAAACTGAAGCATTATTCCAATCAATACAGTGAGATAACTCTGACAAATGGACAAAAAGGGCACTGGACGACTGTCCCGTTCTAACACACACAATTATACCTTACCTTACCTTATGAACCTTATGTTGTTTCGTTGGTCTCTCTTCACACGGAGGTCAAGCTGGTGGCCCCGCCTCTAAAGCCTCTATTCATCATCATATATACACACACACACACACACACAATTATGTCTATATATATATCTATATATATATACACATATATATACACACACACACACAGACACAATTTTATATATATATATATATATATATATACACACAGACACAATTATTTATATATATATATGTTATAATGTTATAATGTTTCAGACCAACAAAGACCCTAGGATCCACTCATCGCTGGTCTACCTAACTCTGTTCGTAATTGTGTATTGTGCATGTCCTCCGTGGTGGCGGAGGGGACCTACAATTTTACGTGGGTTCCGAACCACAAAGCCTTAATTTTACTACCTTAAACTATACCCAATCTATCAACATATGCGTCTAATCGATTTTTAAACATGTTTATAGACGTGCTACTAATTACTTCTACCGGCAAACTATTCCACCTATTTACTATTCTGTGCGTAAAAAAGTTTTTGGCAATTGCTGTCTCGAACCTTCTACTTATCAACTTACACCAGTTATTTCTAGTCCTATTATATTAAGATATTTTGAAAAAGCTATCTTTATCTACGTTATCGAACCCATTCATAATTTTGAAAACCTGGATTAGATCACCCCTTAGCCTCCTAGTCTCGAGTGTAGTCAATTTTAACTCCTTAAGCCTATCCTCATACGACTTCGACCTAAGCGACGGAATCATCTTAGTTGCTCGTCTTTGAACTCTTTCGATTTTGTCTATATCTTTTCGCATATGCGGATTCCAAAACTGGATCGCGTACTCCAAATGAGGTCTAACTAATGATTTGTAAAGAGGAACAATAATATCGCGCGATTTGTACTCAAAATTCCGAGCTATAAAACCTAACACTTTGTTCGCTTTATTGACCGCTGCTGTACTTTGTTTCGCTACTTTTAAATCACTAGTGACTATAACTCCTAAATCTTTTTCCTGCTCTACGCTTGCTAACTCCTTCCCTGACATACTATACGCAAAATTACCATTACGCGATCCTATATGTAAAATTTTGCACTTATCGACGTTAAATCTCATTTGTCATGTGACTGACCAATCAACGATTTTATTCAGCTCTTCCTGGATTTTACCTCTATCTTCGTCATTAATTGCCCTACCACCCAACTTCGTGTCATCCGCAAACTTTGAAACTGTACTGACTAGGCCGACATCTAAATCGTTAATATATATAAGAAAAAGCAAGGGGCCCAATACAGAACCCTGAGGAACGCCGCTCGCTACATTAGCCCAACACGACTCCGCTCCATCACCCACCACCCTCTGTTTCCTACCTCGCAACCACTCTTCTATCCAATTTATAACTACACCCCTGATTCCATGAGCCTTAGTTTTTTCAATGAGTCTTTTGTGCGGTACGGTGTCAAACGCTTTTTGAAAATCTAAATACACTACATCAACCGCCCGATGCCTATTGTAAACTTCAACCACGCTTTGAAAAAATTCTAAAAGATTAGTTAAGCAAGATTTGTTTCGACTAAAACCGTGCTGCGTATTTCTAACCATGTTATGCAATTCTAAGTGTTCGACTATACGATCCCTAATTATTGATTCCAGTAGCTTACCTACAACAGATGTTAAACTGATTGGCCTTTAATTTCCCGCCGCACCTTTATCGCCTTTCTTAAAGATAGGTGTTACATTTGCTAACTTGAAATTATCTGGTACACCCCTCAGAAATAGACGCATTAAAAATCTTTGTTAGCGACACAACAATGCTTTCTTTTAATTCTTTTAGTTGCATAGGATATATGGAATCCTGCCCCGGTGATTTACGCATTTTCATTTTAGCAATATAGCGCATTACCACCCTTCACTAACCACAATATTATCCAAAATATTACCACGAAAGGCCTTGGAATCATTTTTCTTTTTCCTTGTGGGTTTGCATCATATATATATATATATATATATATATATATACACGCCTTTCCTTTCAACCTTTCAAATGTTCCATTCGATGATTCCTCATTTCACGAAGCTCAAGCTTGTCGCCCCTCTCTTAAAACAGTCTTATCTGTTTCGCTTCCAGAACACTAACTGAGACCGAAAGGTGTTTGCACAATTTGAACGCGAAGCCTTAGCTTTAGTATTTGCAGTAAAGGAATTCCATTTCTATCTATGGGGGTCATGAATTTCAATTAATCATTGACCATAAGCCTCTTTTAGGTTTATTTTAACCTACTAAAAATATTCCGGTTATGGCCTCAGGTAGGATTCAACGATGGGCGCTGATTCTACAAGCCTATAAATTTGACTTAATACATCGGTCAGGCAAACTTCTAGGTACGGCTGCTGTTCTAAGTAGATTGCCTTTAGAAAATCCAAATGAATGTGTACAGAATGGGTTCACTTGGAGTTTTTGAACTCCACTCCAGTGACTGCAGTACAAATAGCGCAGTGGACCAAATCAGACCCTATTCTATCTAAGGTCACTCATTATTGCTCATTTGGTTGGCCTACTAAGGTTGAGAATGAATTACAGCCTTTCCATCAATGTCAGTCTGGAATCTCAATTCAAAATGGTTGTCTCTTATGGGGTCACAGAGTAATAATTTTTAATAAAAGCACGTCGAATTTAGTGAAGGAACATCATGCTGAACACATGGGGTCAATGAAAATGAAAGAAGCTGGAGCTTATTTCTGGTAGCCCGGCTTAGATGGAGAGCTCAAATCGTTGGTTCATTCCTGTCAAAACTGCCTAGAGAACAAAGATCTTCCAAAGAAAAGTTCACTTCATCTGTGGGAATGGCCTACTATACCTTGGCATAGGATCAATGTCGACTATGCAGGTCCCATAAATAACACCTATTTCTTAGTTATTGTGGACGCCTACTCAAAGTGGGTGGAAATTTTTCCAATCACTTCCACGACTTCGGGTGCTACTATTCGCCTACTTCGTTCGTGTTTCGCTCGATGGGGTTTACCCGTAGTTCTGGTTTCTGACACTGGTACTTGTTTTACTAGTGAGGAATTTCGTTCTTTTGTCCACCTAAATGGCATTAGACATGTCCGGTCTAGTGTTTTTCACCCGTCTACTAATGGTCCCGCGGAAAACATGGTCCGTACTTTCAAATTGGCCTTGCGTCATTCTCATGGGGAGGAAATGCAAGTGGTATTGGATAAATTTTTGTTTAAATATTGACTAACACCTCACACGACGACGGGAGTATCTCCTTCTAAACTCATGATTGGCCGTGGAATTCGTTCGGTTTTCGATCTGTTATGTTCAAACAAAACGTTACGACAACTTGTTATACTGTATATCATTTACTCTGCATTTGCACTTGCACTTTCATTTGAATATGAAACACTTGCATTTGCATTTGAGGGGCCGCCTCATAGGTTAAGTCATTCCCACGGGGAACTGCCTACTTTTGATCTCAAAAATGATAATATTATATAGTTTATATTGAAGATATCTGTTTCTTTTACAGATGTTTGGGTGTCAGGTAAAAGTATAACGTGATAACATTAGGAATAAACATTTGTAACTTGAAGTGGGTATTATTATTAATTGCATAAAACATTTGAAAACCATTCACATGCAAATGCATTTGCATTTAAATGCAGCTGTGTTTCATAGTATTTGAATTTGCATTTGCATTTGCATTTGATTAATTTAAAACATTTGCATTTAAATGCATAAGCCTGCATTTGAACCCAAGCCTGCTGTACATACGTGCGATAAACCAACGAGGGCTTAGAAATATGTTACCCTTTTCCCAGTCTCCTTCCCTAGAGGAGCCTACAAGTCGGGGACAGATTTTATCTGCCATAAATAAATGTAAAATCTGTGAATTTCTTTGAACTCCCCTCATCGGTGTTATTCGCTACCAACCTTTTGCGAATTCATTAATCGGCGCCAGTTTGCAACAGGTGACCCCCTCTCATTAATCCAACCCACTGCCCTTATTCAAGCACTCATCCACTCTACCAATTTGTATTAGTGGTGTCATCCAGTGTGGGATTATTCCACTTGCATCGAGCGGGTAACGAACTCATCCATTAAAAGTGCAAGTTATAATCTGCAATCTCGCGCCTATCACCTCGAGCTTGGACAGCGCGGTCGACCGCTTGCTTCATCTGGAGGGGCACGCCCATGAAGAAAAGAGGTCTTCCGAAGCCAGGAGGGGATAGTGACTACAAGCGCCAAAGGACTACAACGGTCTGCGTCTTTCGACGAACTTAAATATCAAGTAGACAACAATAGCCAGTGCAAAATAGGCCTTGACAATCCTAAATCTATTACACCTCCCTTAGTAGAGAGTTCTTCCACAATGAAAGCTCATAATTATATTAAATTTCCATCAGCCCCATTTATCTTTGACCATAGCACAAACCCCTTTAGCGGCTCTGTCAAGCCCTATAAATTTAAATATTTCAGTGAAGATCAGTAGGTCCATCCCTAAAGACGTCATAAATTTAAATAGCTCACTGGGGATAAACAGGCACATCTCTAAAGACACATCCGTAAATTTAAATAATGTAGTTCATTACAACCCAATACCTCCGTAGAGATGGAAATAAAACAAATTAAAATACTTTCAGATGTCGTTAAGTCAGGAATTCAGGTTGGGGCCTACGTCCCTTTACACACGTTCATCGCGGAAATTGAAAGGCTTATTCTGGAAAGAATCCCAAATTCTGAGACTTTAATGGTTAGGCTAGCGGTAAAATGCCCAATTTATTCCGCGAAACAAATTTTAATTGACTTAACAAGAACAGCATCAATCGTAGGTTAGTTTTAAGCGAGTACTTTCTGACTTATTCTCGAGGAATAGCAACGGCGGGTCTAGACATTTCAATAAAGGGGGATCCAAAGAAAAAAGGGCACCCCTTAAAATAAAAAGGGCACAGTAGTAAAAAAAATTTCTTGAAACAAACTACCAATGAGTGAGTGTAAAATCAGTTGTATTGTTTTATTAAATCAGTCTCATTCACATATGATACAAAATAAAATTCTAATTTGGGTACAACAGTTATCACAGAAATTTTTCAAACAATTACAAATATCTTGCCAATTAAAAGAACTATTAGAATAAGATGAAGACAAAAATAGTGATGCGGTTACACCAGTACTGGCTGCACCTATGAAAACCATTACAACTACAAATTTGGAAGTACAATGTATACGGATAAAGACTGAAAATAGAATTTGAATAAAATAAAATAACCATGATTTATCTACAAAAACAAAATTTGTTTTCAGAGGCATACACATCATTCAAACAGGGCACTTGCACTTGAAAAAAGGGCACTTGCAAGACATTGAGGAGGGGTCCAGACGTCGCCGACCCTCCCCTCCCCTAGATCCCCCCTTAAATAGTGATAAAGAAATTAAATCTAGGCTATTAAAAATTGAGCGCGACTTTTGGCGAGAAAATGAGTCTTGCGCCACTTTCATCTTCCGGATCAAACGTAACCTTACACATTTAAAATCAGACAGGCCAACTATACTGCGAAAGTTAGACATACTGTAGATTTTACATTTCACAAAGTGAATCATGAACTCAATCCCACCTCATATGTGGAAGGACTACGAGTCCTTCAGCAAAGACCTTTATTCCAAAATTAGAAGACTAAAAACAGACTTGAGATTAGATCCGATTCTTAATGTACTGTGCGTAGCAGATTCAAATGACAGATTGGTAAATGCGATAAATTCAATGTCGATAAATGAATCGGAAACACATTGTTGCATCGCATGCCATTCGTTGATTAATGCAACAGGTCCACTATCAGTAAATGAAACTAGACCCCAGCGTTGCTTCGCGTGTCATTCATACGGGCATATAGCGAAAGATTGCCCTGAATACATGAAATTTAGATTGTGTAAAGGCGCGAGAAGAGGAGAGAAATGCGAGACAGAAACGTGCGAAAGAAACGAAAGAAATTAAAGCACGTATGGTAGAAATTATGACGGACGGTATTGGTGACTCTGATCTACATTCCAGGTATGGGGCAATTACAGTAAAAAAAATAATTGGTTACAATTACAATTACGTTGCATATACTCAACTACAATTACTGCAGTTGGCAAATGTAATTGATTGCATTTACAATTACATTGAAAAGTAATTGATTACAATTACTTATAGAAACACCTAATATAAATGAAAGGAAAAGAAAGGAAAGTCTACCATTCATTTACAACCTTAACTTTTTATTTCCATACTCATAGTGTGAATATTATTCTATTTGAACACGTATTTACAGTAAACCACAGTTCAGTTAGCAGTCAATGTACTGTAATATCAGATGAATTGTTCAATGTTCATCGAGTTCATTCTCATTGTCACCCTGAATGTAATTGATTTCAATTATAATTACATTTTTAGTTAGTCATTTATAATTACACAGCAATTACTTTAAAAATTTAGTTAATTACAATCAATTACAATTACAAATTACAATTATTCCATGCCTGCTACATTCCTTCGGCAGGAGAGATCGGAAAGAGGCGGGCGATTCTTGCCGAGATCCTTATACAGTAGATCGAATGGTCATTACACCGATCGAAGTAGGCCAACAGAGAACAGGTCTTATTTTCGCTATGGCCGCCGCAGTTGATCTCCTGGCTCAACCCACACAGCCGTACTTGACCGGGTGGAATCAAAGGCTTTTCGTCAAATCAGTTCCCTGCCTCTTACTGACTTTTTTTTCATTCCCTCTCTCTTCGCCGCAATGTTGCCTCACTCTCTCTCTTTACTATCGCTATTATAACGGACACTGCTCTTCTGAACTTTTTAATTGCATGCCTCCTCCTTTATTAAGGCAAGCACGCAGCACCATACTTTCTACATTTTCTTATTCCTTTTCCGTCCAACTCTCTAACGCAACGGTTAGTCGGTATTTTCAATCTTTTATCTACTCAACCGATGAACTCTGGAACACTCTTCCTCATTCCATCTTTGCCCCTGTCTACGACTCCAAACTGTCAAACGTAGAGTGTCTAGGCATCTCGAAAACCTGGACCTTGATTTTGGCTCTCTTCTTCTATGGTGGTGGAGGGGGCAGCGCTTTTGCGGGCATTCGCTTGGCCCCTCCTGACTGCATAAAAAAAGATGGAAAAACCTTGAAAATAATACATAATACATTCAAAGATTTTTCAGGAATTTCGCCTCAATCAAGCATTGTCGCTCCTGTACGGAATTACACACGACAATGTGAAATTTGTAACAGAGATAAGATTGTGGATGCGATTAAATGCTTGTGCAAAAAGACTTTCCTTTAATGAGATCAGTTTCACGCTTCATTCAAGCCAGCTAAGTTCATTTTCCGCAGCTAAAAAAATATTTTTTCTAAATTTGTTTCCGAAACGCAAATCTCTTCTCATAATAATGAGACAAACAAATTTAATAAAAGAAAATTTGTCAGAAACACACCATTTTCTCACGGTAATGCGATATTTTTTACGATTGTTCCCAATTGATTTCTGTACTTGCGAGTACGAGGAAAAATTCTTTGGGGCAAGTTTTTTTACTAAGTTAACTTCAAAAGTGTGACCAAAAGTTTTCTCGAAAATGCGGCCTTTGGTTTTTGGAAATATGGTTCTGGGCTCGCGATCAAAAAAGGTTCAGTTGACCCAAAAAAGCTATCATGCCTTAATGCCTTATTATCCCCACGGGGAGTTCAGTAAACTATTTCACGATTCATATTAAGTAGGCCTCTCTGGATTCGTTCATTTTTTTACTTCATTCAGAGATCCTGAATACGAGAATTTGACTCAACTAATTTCCAACACCCTTCAGCGATCAAGCCGACAATTTACTTCGAGAATAAAATCACTAACACTTGTTAAGGCTGTGGGTGACGCTTCATGTTTTAAAACTCTTACAACCAGCACAATAGACGACCTTTTTTGAAATTTGGCGGGAATGAATGACCACACAGTAACTATAAATTCATTGGAGAAGCTCGCAGAGTAAATGGTAAAGGAATCGTGGTGGAGAGAGGGACACAAAGGGCTGCAACCCTTTGGCCAAAGACCAATTAAAAAAATTAATAAATAAATAAAAATAAGCTAATTGTCATTTAGAATCGTAAATGAGCTTCATTGTGGTAGGATTTCTCTTGTAGGTGTCAAAGATTATTGAAGGCACACTGTATGGTTAAATTGCCAACAGCTAGCATGCAACACCCGCCCAAGCCCGAAAATTCGGAACATTTCAAGCATTTCAAAGTTTCAAGACAAATTCTGGTGACCATCATAATCGACAATCGGCAAGCAGGTCCCCTCATTGGCTCCAAATGCCCGACCAACAAAGTCGAGCGTTTCCTTTTCTGATGATCCCACGAGCTTGCCTCAGCGGGCATAACAACTGCCTCCGACTGAAAACCGCTACATCTAGATTGACCAAAAATCCAGTCATCCAACACTCCGACGAAGAAGTAGCGTTACAGACATTTAGTGAACGCAGATGAAATTAAAAGGTGCCGAATAATTAAATTCAGTTATATGTGGTGTTAATTAACATTCTTAACGACTATTACGGTCAAATAATGAAACCAGCCGCTATTTTTTGCTGGCCAATGAACATTTAATAACCATTAACCAGTTATGACCATACACACCCATGCTTGTTATTTTGCAGGCATTCTACGTTAATATACGTAATGAGTAGCTATTTCTTATTATTATCAACTGTATTATGTAATGTATTATTCGTCTCTCTCTAACACTGTTCTATCTACATGCATTGATCTAATACTATGTCTTTATCTTAGTTCGTCCTCTTTCCTTTATGATTAAAACATTGCATCATTACTGTGTATATATAATATACAGTGTGTATATAGTATACACACCTCTTTAAACCTCGTTGAAGTTTCGTGTCTTGGTCTCTCTGAAACACGAAGGCCCAGCTGGTGGCCCCGCCTCTAGGCCTGGTTTGGTGGAGGAGCGAGTTGCTCTCTTGCGCTCTCCACCTCACATAGCCAGGTACACACGGCTCATCTGGCACCGTCTTGAGCCAGGCAGCTAGCCTTCTTTTGAAGACTTCAACTTTGATTTTTGTAACGATTCTGAGGTCGTTTGGAAGCTGATTAAAAAGTCTTGGCCCTCTGGCAACCAAGCTATTTTCCTTCAGTGTTGAAGAGCTCCCTTGTCGGGCCTTTAATTTGGGAATACTATACATTTTGCCTTTACTATTTTCCAGTGTTGTTTGGATGGTAATTGGGTTTAGTTTGAGGTTTGGTACCAGTTTTTCCATCATTTCCCACGTGTAGATTATGGTGTACCTCCTCTTCTTTCCAGGGAGTATAGGTTTAGTTTACGTAGTCTTTCCCAGTAGTTGAGTTCTTTGCAGCCATCAGTCTTAGCTGTGAAATGTCTCTACGTTTCTTCTAGTTTATTAATTTCTTCCTTTTTATATGAGGACGTGAAAACTGAGTAGTATTCAAGTTTTGGTATGATCAGTGTTTTCAACAGGGAAATCATCACTGTCTTGTCCCTTCTTTTGAACGTTCTTAGTACCTGTCCTGCGACTTCTTTTGTTTTGTTTATCGATCATTATTACCCCCAAAATCGATCGCTTTCGTGCTTTCTGAATTTTTTTCTATCTGGAGCATAATATGCAGTCTGTTTAAGTTCATAATTTCTACCATATCTCAAGAGCTGAAATTTCTCGGTTTTAAATGTCATGTTGTTGTCTTCTGACCATTTGTATATTTTGTTCGTGTCCCTCTGCAAGGTCTCCACCTCATTTGCATCGCTCATTTTTCTGCTGATCTTTGTATCGTCTGCAAAGGATGTTACTATACTGTTGCTGTTTATTTCACTGTCTATGTCTGCTAGCATGATAATGAACAGGAGTGGGGCCAGTACTGTACCTTGTGGTACTGAGCTGCGTACTTCTGATTCTGATGATAATATACTTTGAATTTTGACGACCTGTGGACGTTCTCTGAGGAAGTTGTAGATCATTTTTCTACTTTGCCTGTTATTCCCATATGTTTCATTTTATGTGCTATTATACTATGATCACATTTGTCGAAAGCTTTAGCAAAATCCGTGTGTATGACATCGTAGTTTTCATTGCCTTCCAGTGCATCTAGGATATTCTTATAGCGCTCTATAAGTTGTGATAGGCATGATCTTCCTGATCGGAATCCGTGTTGATTTTTGTAATATAGGAACAATGTTTGCTCTTTTCAAGATGCTCGATATTTCCCCAGTGTCTAGGGATCTTCTCCATAGCCAGTACAAGGGTGTAGCTATTTAATTTTTACAGTTTTTAATCAATAATGCGTTCCATTTGTCGGGCCCTGCAACTGAATGTGATTTATTTGTCCTATAGCCCTCGCTACATCTTCTGAGGTAAAATCAAAGTCTGTTATATAATCTCCTTGCAATTTCTCTTTTAAAGACTGCATCTATGTCGTGTGTCGCTTTGTCAGTTTTTGGAGTACTAAAGACCCATTCATACTGGGCTCTCAATATTTCACATATTTCTTTTAGCTCGTCCGTTAGTTCATTATTTCCTTTCCTTAAGGGCCCGATAGTGGCGCGCGTCTTTGTTTTCCTTTTCGCATAGCTGTGGAAGTATTTTGGATTTTCCTTTACTGCTTCTACCGCCTTTTTCTCTTCTCTCTCTATGACCCTTAATCAGGGTTTGTATTTCCCTCTTAATACTTTCCAGTTTTTCTTGTATTACTTCCTTGGCATTGTTGTCTCTGCAATTAGCTAACTTCGCCGCTACTCTCCTTCTTTCGCGGAATATTCTTCTCTTTTGCCTCTCTAGCCAGTTCCTCTCCTTTTGACTGTGCTTTCGTAACATATTTTTCTAAAATTCTCAGCGTCTTTTCTTCCAAGGTTGTTAGCATTTCTTCAGTTGTTTTATTCTTAAACTGTTCTCCACTCTATTTGGGCCATGTGTGATCTGTTTGCTTCCCAATTTATGGTCTTGGAATTTAGGTTAAAAACCCCAGATTTGCTTCTTTCTTCAGTATGTGTAATGTCTTTTAATGTTGTCGCAGTTATTTTTTCTGGTATTTTCTGTTATCTCCTGTATCAGCATAACTCGTTTATATATACTGTATATAACCCGCCTAGCTTGTATTTTTGTCATATTGTTTTCTTTATGTTGCCCTGTTGCTTTCAAATAACAGTTAAATTCAATTAAATCAAATGCCTCAAAGAAAGATACACTGTCTTTAACATTTTCTCTTTCTTTTTCCAAGAGCGCATGCCTGTTATAAACTATATATAACCTTCCAAATGTTCCGTGCGATAATTCCTCATTTCACGAAGGTCAAGCTTGTTGCCCCCTCCTCTTGAGTTGACCTGGTGAAGTAAAGAGTCGGTTTCTTACGTTCTCCACCTCGCATAGCCAAGTACGCCCGGTTAATCTGGAATTGTTCTGAGCCAGGTGTCTAGTCTTCTTTTGAAGATATCCACCGCGACACCCGTCTTGTTTCTTAGTTCTTTGGCCAGCTGGTTGAATAATCCCGGGTCCTCTCTCAACAAAACTATTTTCCTTTGGGGTTGAGGATGTTCCGAGTCTAGTCTTCAATTTGGGAACACGACTCATTCTTTCTTTTCCACTTTCCACTGTTGTTTGAGTGGTCATAGAGTTCAAAGTAGTGATGCACCGATTCCAAAATTTAACAGGTGCTGATTCCATGAAAAAGTGCCGATACCGATGCCAGTAGTATAGCCGCAAAAAGGGAGAGTGCAAGAATGTTGCAGGTTATTATGCAAGGTTGCAAAGGGGGTGGGGGTTGTTGCAGGGGGTGGGGTTGTTGCAAAGGGGAGTGGGGCCGTTGCAAAGGGGGTGGGGTTGTTGCAAAGTGGGGGAGGGGCTGTTGCAAAGGGGGTGGGGTGTTGCAAAGGGGGGTGGGGAAAACTTGGAGGCGGCGTTATCCCCCAAGAGAAAGGAGGAGGAGAGGTGTTCACCTGGCAGGAGCCAAGTGCACATTAAGACTTCAGCCGAGTTGGCGTTGTTTTATAGGCTCCTAATCAGCCAGTTGGCGTAAATGGCTTGAGTTGCCAGATACCGCGATACCATTGTATACATTATTATAGACTCCTAATCAGCCAGTTGGCTGTAAATGGTTGTCAGATACCTCTTTTTAGCAGTATTATTGTATACATTATTATTATATACGCCTAATCAGCCAGTTGGCTGTAAATGAGTTGCCAGATAGCGCCATGTATTCATTTAATCGAAGACAGAGTTGCCAGATACCATTGTATACACTATTATAGACTCCTAATCAGCCAGTTGGCTTAGAAGGCTTAAATATTGCCAGATACCTCTTTTTAGCAGTATTATTGTATACATTATTATTATATACGCATAATCAGCCAGTTGGCTTAGAAGGCTTAAATATTGCCAGATACCGCAATACCGTTGTATGCATTATTATATTTCGAATACCGGTAGTAGAAGGCATAACAATAAACAACATTGCATCATTCTGTTTATTATAAATATATAGAAAATAAATATACATTTGAGGAATATGCATATAACAGAAATATATACACACAATTATGGTGATATATAAAATAAAATATACATTTCAAATAAATATACACTTCAATAGAAATATGTACATAACAGTACAGGAGAAATATACACACACACAATTATGGAGATATATTTATAAAATAAATATACTTTTCAAATAAATATACATTTCAATAGAAATATGCGTATAATCAGTACAGGAGAAATGTCAAGCAAAATATAAATACAATTCACTTTTTTTTCAAAATACTAAACTCGGTCTTAATCGAGTTTACAATTACATCATTATTGCTCTGCATTACGCAGTATATGCGGCTTAATAATATTTCACCGCTTAAAGTATAGGGAAACCTGTACTCGATATGAAGGGCTTTCATATCGTTCAGTACTGTTTTTGTTCCCACTTTACAACCGGTTGGTAAGTCATCTTTAAACACGTCTAGAATACAATCAAAAGCACGCACAAAGAGTTCATCGTTAGCTACATTATTAAACACAAGTTTATAAGAACGCTTTTCCAATCGAGGGTTTATTTCTACCGACTCGAGCTTTTCAATCGTGAACTCACTCAACATAGCGGCAATTGAAATAATCTTCTAAATCGTTACGACAACTGCGCGTTATATAAAGAAATAGTTCTTCAGGGTGAACGGTGTAGGTGAGCTACATAGCGGCAATTGAAATAATCTTCTAAATCGTTACGACAACTGCGCGTTATATAAAGAAATAGTTCTTCAGGGTGAACGGTGTAGGTGAGCTCAGCCTTGTACCGATCAATTGCTTTGTACCAAAGTTCATGGTATTTCAAAGAGTCTAAACTTTTTAAATAAACATCCAGCACTAGACCATTCTCACCAGTCCTACACTCGGTAAACCCATCGAGCAGAGCGGTGTATGCGTATTCAAGTACTGTATCAAAATAAAGCATGTCCGTAACACGCGCGTCTGATATAGGTTTCAGCTTACGGAATCCGACGATTTCAAACATTCTGTCGAGGATGAAACGGTTTCGCGTAGGAATAAGAGCGTTATTATCAGAAGCATTCTTCCACATCAACCGTATATCAATGCACGGCCGATCGTTATTTATACACAACGTACATACAACGGCGTATGAGGGTGCGTCACTAATCTGCTCTCTTCTTGTACCTACGTTAGCAGGTATTTTATAACGATCTTCACTCCACTTCTCAACTATCACAAAGATTCTATTCATCTCCTCGATACTTAAATAAACCCGTTTGTTTGTCGGTCTACATTCCGTTTCCAGTACATAGCTAATGGTACCGGAATTATGCCTGAACACGCGCAACGATTTCGTCACGGACACATCGTACGAGGCGTTGAGAATGCTGCTCAAAGGAAGTTCCATCGTATTCGAAGAGCGCACGTCCACTCGGCTCAAGCTCTGAGATAACTATGAGCCGTGTGAGGCACGCAGGTAGGCAGGAATGGTTCGACGGGCGGCTGACTCGATGATACGTGAATGGGCTTGTTCCGCGAGTCGAATTGTTGTACCGGTACAAGAATATCACTACCAGCCTACGCACCAGACATTTTGGATAAGAACTAGGAACATTTTACTAAACATCTCCACACTCCGGCGCACTATTTGAGAGGAACATATGTTCATATTTTTCCTTTCTGCCCATCAAACGATACTCGTCTCTAAACTCTGTTAAAAATTCACGCAGGGCACTAACCACAACCTCACTACGAAACCTCATCATGATATACGTTAATATAGTGATAAAAATACTTAAGATTGTCCATGATCACGAGATTCACATTTCCAGTCGTAGGGTATGAGTAATCGACATGGTGTAGCATGACGTAATACCGCTTGTCACACCACCCATCAGCAAGACTCATTATCCATACCTGCTGCTTCTCTTCTGCACGCGTTGTTCTTTTACTTCACGGTGTATGTGAGACTTTATAAAGTTTAGCTCTGCAGTATACTTCAGCACATCGTCTGTGCAACGAAAGCCTTCAACGGTCTCACCAGAACATCCGTAGAGTATTTGTACATCTTGGAACTTCGCACAATCCAATGTGTTTTTAAAAGAGGCATAGGAGGGATGAATATGAAGTTTTTCGGTATCCACCACATCCTGGCACTTTACTGAATACCATTTCGTAAACGTTGTACAAGCAATATTAAAGGTAGCCATTTGAATACACGTCTGATCTGAATACACGTCTGATCTCTCGGGCTTACTGCGGTCGACTGACCACGCAGGGACTCCCAGATAGTAGCATGACTCACGGTCTTACAGTGGGCGGAGCTTAGAACTTTCACCTACACACACACACACACACACACACACACACACACACACACACCACACAAAGGAGAAAGTGAAACGCTATTTGAAACATGATTTATTTAATAAACGAGATATTGAAGTTATATATTTACAAATACGATTTAATAAACGAGATAGTCAAGTTATATATATATATATATATATATATATACATATATATACACAAATAGATACGATTATATACAAGACGTGTGAGTTAGAAGCATCATTGGTATCCAAAGGGTACGGTATCATAGGTACCAGGTAACTGGTAACGTTCCTATAGGTGTTACGGCACACCATCGTACCCCTAAGTTCCTTCACGCCCCCCAGCTTCTGCGCCCGAAAATTGTGGGTGCCTACAATTAGTTGGGGAGGTTGTTCATCCAAACGTACTAGATCCTTCAACGACTCAAAGTTAACAACTCCCGATTCGCATGGTTGAGCGTAATACCCTTTGCCTTCACGATATATTTCATTTCCTCCCCCACCCTGACCCGTACCCATAAGTCTTAGGTCCTGTTGAGGCAAAAGAGTCGGCGTATGCGTTGTCCCCATACTCATCCTTGATCTCATCAGTGAGCTCGCCGAGGAACTCCCCAATAGTGGGCATGTATTCACCCTCCCTCTCTGTGAATATCACGCTATCTGTATCGGCATACAATACCCTCCGCCCAAGAGAATGCAATAGACCCCAAAGTTTTATACGGGCGTAGGCTATGTGAAGCTGGCCACAGGTATGTTTGTAACCCTTGAGGTATCTGTGGCAAATTCAGTGTTGTTGTACTTTATTACGTAAGTATTACCTACATTTACGATCTCCATGACCTCTTTATCGGGGGCATTGGCATAATCCCAGACATCGCTATAACTTTGAGCTAAATGAATGCTCCCTCTGCCGGTATTCTGCGCAAATTTTCCCCATAGACTGTTTAGACACAACTTTGCACTAAAGCGCTTGCCAGGATTCTTTACAATTTGGACACGATCAAGTTGTATACCTTCGCGGTCGCGGTAACGTTGAATATAGGCAGACTTTTCATCTTCGGTATCAACTCCTCGCGGATACCCTGATGCCTCAACCTTATCCTTCAAAAAGGTGTTTATATATGGTGTGAAAAGGTTGGGTAGCTTCTGAAACCTCCACAACTCATGTATCTTCAGTATTCTATAACCATGGCGCACGGCTAGGGCCAACTCAGGACTTGTATATACGCCTCTGATCTTACGCTGGTGGGGTATATGGTTACATTCGCCGTTATCCTCTTCCGCGCACTTCACGCACAGGGGAAACATGAGCTTGTCGTCGATAACGACAGGTAAGATCGGCATCCATAAATTGCGTTGGGGGAGTACGTCTACGAAAGAGATCCCAAAGTAACGATCATTCAAATTTTTTGAAAATTCATTGATGGATGGTAGGCTAGGCCCCACCAGTTTCTCAGGAGCGCCCACGGGGTACGGATTGCTTCATCACGTATGGGTATAAAGAACAGAAATCGTAGTAATGGAGCTTCACGCCCTCCGTAGGTGGGAAGTATAGTCTGAAAGGATTTGTACGTCCTCCAACAAGCTATCACCACATTTGAGGGGATCCAGCACCATTGAACGCTTGATCGCTTTTATTTCCTCACGGTACACCTCGTCTGTCTCCATCCGTGCATCATATTCATGCCCACAAGACTTTGTGAGTGAACTGTGATCCTATAAGTTGATCGCGGGTGCGGGTCGATGCAAGACAGTCGGCAGGAGACCTACCGTGGTTATCTCCGGTGACTCCGCACTCAGGACGGGGCATCCATGCCACCAGCAACCGTTAAAGGAGTACACAGTCTTCACACCAGTGACACGGTTTTCACTTAACCCATCAACCCAAAAAACACGTCCATTAATCTTAATGGGTACTTCACCCGTGTTGCGGGCGTGCTTTATGTATACACCTGTCTGTTGCTGTAGGTGTATGAGCCAGTAAATAGCCTTGTGCCCGTAACTGCGGGGATTGTTTCGGTGAATAATGGCTAAGGTGTCTTTCGGCATGAAGTTATTCTTGAACACCGTAAAACATAATGATGCGATGGTGGTTGCGACTTGCAGTGGATCGCATTTGAAACGGGCTATGTACATCCTTCTAAAGGCCTGGAAACATACTCTAAGCACGCGCACATCATTCACGCAATAACGCTCACATTCATCAGCTATATTATAAGGGTTACTTTCATTAAAACTGTCGTAGTATCGATCAAAGTCTTCACGTTCATCATACAGTCAAAATAATGTTTGGGGGGTGGTGGGCCTACGTAGTTTAAAGTCTCGCTGGTGAGGAAAGTGTATGGGAAGTATCCTTTGGAAACTTCAGCTGCTACCCCATCACCTTGGGTAGCTTTGCTAATTTACAAGGTGTGAATAATAAAGTATCTTTAAATTGTACATTGCCTCTATCTGCATCTGTATTAATTTGTTGCCTCTTTTCAATGGATCACCTGTAAATATCTCAGAGGATTCGTGTTCAAGCAACTCCTTATAAAGGAACTGCGTGTCAAACTTTGCCCGTTATGGGCGAGAATATACACAGTCATTTTTTTGAACTTGTCGGCTAACTTGACAATATAGGAACAAATAGTTTCACAGGACTATCGCTGACATTCGTTTTAAAAACGTTTGTCCGTTTACCACATTTGGGGCACTCGTCACATTCGATATCCATACACTCATCACAGATAGTCTGGCTCACAAGTAAATGTGGAATTACCTCTTTGGTTTCAGCGTTCGTATATGTTTCTATATCGTAGTATACAGTTATACAAGGGTTATTTTTAGGCTTAGCATCTTTCATATAACATACATGCTTTACTCCATCCGCCTTATATTCCTCCTGGCATGTAGGACAGTGAATTACGTCACACTTGTGCTTAAATTTTCCCCAATTATCCATTGTGTGAAACATACCACATTCACAGATTCTCATTTCCTGCACGTGCCAATTGATTTATGGAAATCAAAACAGCTATTATTGAAAAATGTGCGTCTACACACATCACAGTCTCTTCATAGCTTCAACTACACGGCTTCACATTTGGTGCTTTTACACTGCTCACATACCATGTGACATTCTTTACAATGTCTCACTATATCATCCGCAAACTCGAGGCACCCCTTACACAAATCATGATGTCTCCCATATTTTCGACTTTTGTCATAACTCGCGTAAAGCCACCTTATATTACGGATGGGGAGATACGTTGTCCCTGACAATCCTAAAATAAGGGGGCCTTGTACGATCTCTCACACAGCTTTTAAAAACATACACAGTCCTACGACGATCATCCAACCCAAACACAACTATGCGGACATTCATTTCCTGTTCTACCCTTCTCAGCTCTTCAGGACCCATATTACAGTCAAATTCAAGTTCACAGTCTACAGCTAGTTTACGGGCATGCTCCACGACTGTAGGCAACCAAATTTTTTGAGTTCGTATATTTTGTACAGTAAAACATACGTGCTAAGAGTACTGCTATAAAGCCGCAACCACGATCGACGTTTATATGCCGTCTATAAATAGCTTGAGAATTGAAGTTAAGAGTATACGGTATGGCACTATGACCCGCAACACGTATACATGGTCAATATTTACCGTGAAGTTGTCCACATTGAAGGCTATACTACTTTGGGCGGCTTGCATTATACGCCCTAATATATATTCTACATCTTCAGCCACAAACGTCTAAATGGCACTATCACCCAATAATCGTCTACATCACCGTCATCTGACCCGAATCCAAAGGACAGACTCGTCCTGACTTCACGCTCGTCACGATTCTGAAGAGCAAACTCTATAATATGCTCTACAACCCGGCGTAGTCCGCGCTCAATTCCACTGCTATACATGACTCTAGGGTCGACCCTGACTCTATACCGATTTCTAGTCAAGGGGGGTGGGGGCTGCGGATCGCACCAATTCCAGCGTTATACCATCCTCAACAGAACGGGGGGCGGGAATTAGTGGATATATTAGCGGAAGGTGCTGCTGATGGGGGCCCTGTTGCGTAGGAGGTTGATGGTTGGGCTCTATTATTGTAGACTTAACAGAACGGGGGGCGGCGGATGAATAAGGGGATATATTAGGTGCTGCTGGGGGTGTTGTTGCGTAAGAGGTTGAGGGTTGGGGATCTATTACCACTGCAACAGACGCGTATTTCGGTCGCTTTATACTGACGTGGGCATCTCATACCTCCGCTTTGGACGTGTTACCGGTATCGCTGGTGAGGGTTCAGGGAGGAGATCACAACTACACTGTCGTCGAGGTCATCCGTAATGATGGGCTGCTCTACCTCATCGTCATTCACGGTTCTGTGGGAGAAGAAATATAAGGATCAGCACTCAAAATTTGTAATATTTTGTAAATGACTCACTTAGGAGTGTGACGTGTTAGAAATGGACTCTGTAGAAAAATTCAGATTCACGAGCCCATCCACATGTATTATATCTGGAACCTACAGGATGTGGTAAAACTGTGTGTTATGCTTAAAATCATTAAAGAAAAGGGGGAGATGTTCTCGAAATTTGTGCATAAAGTTATATGGTGCTATTCGACGTATCATCAGTGTTCAACGAGTACCAAGATGATATTTTGTTCCACAAAGGCGTATATGACGTTAATCGTTAAAGGGAAATGAACATACAATCTTGTAATTGACGATCTCATGTTGGAGATGGATAAAACGTTGCCGAGACATTACAGTATTCTCCCACCATCTTAACATAAGCGTGTTGTTCATCAATCAGAATATATTTTCAAAAAATAGATACATGCGCGATGTGTCGTTAAATACGCAATATCTAGTCTTATTCGCGCAACGTAGAGATGTATCACAATTGGGGTATTAGCCAATCAAATGTTCCCGAATCAGCGTAAGGAGTTTTTGGAAGTTTATAAAGAAGCTACAAGCACGCGTTATGGATATTTGCTTTGCGACCTTCATCCGCGAAACACGTTTAGAGTGCTTCTGCGAACGAATATATTTCCAAACGAGCCTGAAACGGTGTATATTCCAGAATGACAAAGAGACTAAAGAAATACCGTGAATTAAAAAATCTATCATCGCTGCCCGGGCAATGCAGCAGATGTTTATTAAAAATATCGATGCCGACTTTTTAAAATGCATCTGTGAAATCTGTCTTAACGTTATAAATTGCAATGTATCATGAAAACCCATCAGAAGGCTCGCCTACGCCGCTACAAGAACACAATACGTGCACTCGCTCGTAAAAGCCAAACTGTAGCGAAGAAAAAACGAATTATTGTACAAACAGGAGGGTCATTTCTCCCCATCTTATTTTCAGTTTTGGGTCCTTTAATGACTAGATTAATATAATGAAGAAAGTGGTAGTGATTCCCCACGAGGGTACGCCTCACTGCAAAGGAATCCAGACAACGTATCTAGATCCGTAAAATCGACTTAAAAGAATGGAAAGCGAATTGTTAGCCCTATTAAACAGTGAAAAAACACCTGATGAGAAAAGAATCGATACCAAGAAGCTCTGCAGAAATTTCTTCACGAGTACGAAAATTATAAGAGCCCTACAGAGATTCCTGTGGTTATTAGGCACAGCACGGGGGACGATGGCGACATAGGATCTGTACCCGACGACACAGCTGACCAACCAAAAGATTAGCCACACAACATATCGAACATGTATTAAAAAATACCCTCCCACTTACATTGAGGAGTAAAGGCTTAAGTCTTTATAATCTATTGAATGGGATCCCGCCATACAATGGACCGA
>JAJOZX010001933.1:600000-753908 GCA_023014485.1 Bathynomus jamesi
CCTGTCCATTTTCGATTTATCAACTATTATCTGTTTCACATCAAGGCCAGGCTTAAGCAGGTCCATAGCTTGTAAGTCCAGGAGGAAGGCATTAGCAAGACTTGCCCCAAGATTGGAAGAAACATCACCCCTGATCAGTTCCATGGCATATCTGGGGTTTTCAAAAAGCTGTAACCTCCACTTGGGTGCCTCCTTGGCTTGAACTCTTCAGCTTCACCACCAGATGGCTGAAATGAAAATAAAAAATAAATTACTAAAGCGAAAATGGGGGAAAATAGGGGAAAAAGTAGGGAAAAATATGGGTAAAAATCGACGAAAATGGCGGAAATAAGAATAAATTACTTAAACGAAAATGGGGGAAAAGTGGGAAAATAGGGGGGAAAAATGGGTAAAAATTCAGGTAAAAAGTTGGCGAAAATGGGCGAAAAAAAGAAAATTACTAAAGCGAAAATGGGGGAAAAAAGGGGGAAATAGGGACAAAAAGTAGGATAAATTGGGTAAAAATGGGATAAGATATAAGAAAAAAAAAAATTACCTCTCCTGATTCTCCTGAGCTGGATTCAAAAGAAATATCTTGTGAAGGTGTGGAGGCAAAGGTGGCCAAATCCACTTCCTGCTGCTGTTGAATCTGGCTCTGTAATCTTTCTACTTCAGCTGCAGCCCTCTGGTCTCTTTTCACAGCAGCTTTATCCACAGATCCCAGCTGGAAAGAGCCCTTGGGTCCTATTTTGGCCCTCTGATCTCTCCAAGTATTCCCTCTCCTCTACTGGAACCTGAAATATTAAAGTATATTAAATAGCGATCTTACAAATAAGAGATAAAATCCTGAAAAAAAATTGATTATTAATTTCTATTACCAGGGGGGGGGGGGGGGGGGGAAGGAAGATTACAGGAAGAAAATGCGGATATTTTTCAATTACAAGCATTGAATTTCCTTCCATTTAAAAGGCACCTAATCGCACTAAGTTAGGCCAGTTAAAAGTTAAAAAAATAATAGCATTACCTTCTTACTGGGAGGACAAGTGCAGATTATGTGCTGTGTTTGACAATTTTCTTTCTTGCACTTCACAGCATTGTCATCACAGGGACGAACAGGTAGCTTACAGGTGCAAGCAGAAATGTCAAAAAGTTTATCCAGCTTTTCCTCCAGATTCTGCTCCTGGACTGTAGAAAGAGATTTCCTGTTTATCTCTTTCGCTTTCTTGAAGCACACTTTATCCACCAATTTCACTGCATAATATTCCTCATACAGGGGCAGCCGCGGGTTCACTGCCTGCCAGATCTCAATCACATCCTTTGCTATCATTTTAGCAATATCATAGTCTTTCTCCGGGTGGCTGTTTTGGAGGAAATAACTGTACTGAATAACTTGGCGGAGGGTAGGAGGCTCTGTTTTATCCAAAGGGGAAGGCTGGCCACTGAATTTTTTGGCACTATCACTTCGAGTTGACACTGCAGACTTCCGTTTTTTGCCTATTTTTATGAAATATCTGAAAATAAACACAATTAAATGAACGCATCATAAAATAACTTAATTTAATACACATTTTATAGGTAAATATCATTAAAAAATACAAAATAATACACTAATAAACATCTATAATGCATTTACAATAAGTTTCAAGCATCGTTTTGTTAAAAATGCCGAATTTTAATTGATTATTTTGATGAAATAAGGTCCGATATTTTGTTTGTTTACATTGCGCGAATGCTGCGCGCGCGATTTTACGCGTAAAAGTCGGCAATTTTACAACTTAAAAATAATTAACAATCCTCAAAAAATACAATCATTTTCACAAATATGAGTTGGTGCAAGTTTTTTATACATTAATACCTTTCTATCTAGACTAGTCCAAGATCACAGTTCCAAAATCAACCTACCTTATGACGTATGAAACCGACGTTGACGAAGATAAAAGATATTTTATTAATGCCGACTATAGCGGTTCTCAGTATTGTACGGCTTCTACGATAATGCTTGCAAAACCTACTATATTCCGACGCCAGGATGCCAGGTATTGAGTTGGAGTACATTAATATAAGGATATAAATAGGTAACTAATAAAATAACATATAGAATATCAAAGTACATTTATTTTTCCTAAATATTTATCAAATTTGGTATAAAATATGGTACTTTCCTGTTATCCCGGACCCCAGACATGTTGCAAGATTCGGACGCTAGTTGCCGGATTGCCAAATTTCATTGCCACTTTTTTTTAAATATTAAGTAACTAACCTAACCTAACCTAACCTAACCCAACCCCTGGTTAGGTTAGGTTAGGATTGGTTAGTTACTTAAGATTTAAAAAAAAAAATTTTGCCAATGAAATTTGGCAATCTGGCAAGTGGCGTCCTGAATCTGGCCAAAAGTCTGGGATCCGGGATACCAGGAAAGTGCCATTTACTATATAGCAGTGTGCTAAATATTGCCATTTTGCCTTTATTTCAAACGTTTATACAGATTTTACTCTCATCAAAATATTTTTTCTCTCATCATTTTTTTATAATTAACCTATTTTTAAATGTGATATTTAAATATTAAAATGGTTTAAAATCAATCAAAATATCAAGTATGTAAGATATAATTTATTTGAATTTTAGTAAGGCTTTAGATAAGGAAAGGAAAATGGTTGAAACAAACCTTCCACTGATCAAAATTTGGTGTGGCGTTCATCGCTTAGATTTGGCCTTTGGCAAAGTTTCTAAAACTGTGAAGGAAGTGAATATGTTGATACAAGATGGCAGTGGTCTCTCAACATTTTTTCATACATCAGCAGTTCGCACCAAAGAACTGGAAAAGGTTGGAAAAGAAAAGAATTTAATAGTACATCATATTCCGAAATATTTTGAAGTTCACTGGACAGAATTCTCTTACAATCTTTTCAGCAGTATTATATCATCATACAGAGCAATCGTAGTATATTTAGAGCAGTCGGAAGATGCTTCTGCTCAGGGTTATCTGAAGAATCTTACTGATCTGAAAAAGTTGAGCACAATGTGCAAAGTTGCAAACATTTTGTTTCTATATTCGAGAGTTCAAAAGTCCCTGCAAGACAATAAATACACTTATTTTGATTGGGATAACAAAGTACAAAATCTCCTGGACAATCTAGATGCATTGAAGAATCAATCGCTTCTTGGTGGTTGGGAAAGTTCTTTTGAAAAAAATTTAGATGAGGACAACTTGACATTCTTTGGCATCCAGCTGACTGACAAAAAGAGCAGAGTGAGCCATCGATTAGTTACAACAGCAGCACGCGATTTCAAAGCTGTACGATATGAAATTATTGAATCCTTGATAAACTTCCGAAAAGAAAGATATGCTTTTGATTCTGATCGTTTAAAGTTGTTGAGCCCCTTGAGAAGTTTAGAGTCTTCATTGACTGACTTACAATTGAATGAATGCTATGCTTTCATTATTCAGGATCTTGACTTAGCAACATTTGCACTACAGTACAGAGATGCCTGTGCATTACCCGGTGTTTCAAGTACTGGAACTTCAAACCTGATGAAAAGACTTCTGCAGTTAGAAAATCAGGAATTTGATGTGTTGATCTTTGCACTTGGTCGGATTGTTGCAGCAAAACCGCATTCAGCAGATGTGGAAAGACTCATTAAGTCTTATAATGTTCTCAAAACAGTCGATCGTTCACAGCTGTCTTCAGATGTGCTCATGAACTATCTTTATGTTAGGCATACCATACCAGTTGTGTCACACTTTGATCCAAGAAGTGCGGTGTTGCTATGGTTGAATGACAAAGTAAGAAGAGATGTAGAACCAACAAAGCACAAGACTCAACGATGGTATGGGTCAATGTTTTTAAAAGCGTCAGATATTGAAAAAACTGTTACCAGAACCAAACAAAATTTTCTTATTTTGAATGTACTACTAATTTTGAGAGTCTGACTCGTTTTTTTTTGGTACTTTGTCACAGGTGTGTATTTTTAAAATTTCCTTAGAATAGCCTATGCGTCACATACAGAAAGCATAGGAACAACCCGCAGGATGACGTCATCAAATTGTTCAATAGTGGCTTAAAACGTATTCTCAAAAATCAAAAGGACTTAAGTCCGGTTTTCACGTCCATTTCGCCTTCTCTTCCATACCTTTACAGTCTTATTAAAACTCACAAACCTGGCAACCCTATTCGCCCTATTTTTAGCTCTGTGGGTTCTATTACCTATAAACTCTTCAAATGGCTTGTCAAAGTTTTGTCCCCCATTCTTGGAACTATCTCTCATTCACATGTAAAAAATTCCATGGACTTTACTGAAAAACTGACTAATATACGCAATGAAATCAACGATATATTGATTGATCATAAATTGATCACTGTGCCAGTGTCATACGCAATTTTGCATTTAGATTTATCACTAAGCTTGGTGAGTCAGTCAATAAGATAATAGAAGTCATGGTTAGTGGACTGATCTCCGATATATTTCATAGATCTCAAATTTGGAAGCATTAGCGTAGGCAACTGTATGTTTATTATTCATAGTGATTCCCTGGCCTACACAGTCAGTGCTCCAAACAACTATCTTTTAACCTTCTATGAAGCACTTGTATAATGTTTGTACCTATTGAGTCTGAAATAAAGTGTTTGTTGTTGTATGATTATAATATTGCAATTTTTAAGAATATTAATTAATTAAAAAATTATAAATTAAATACATAATTTTATAAAACTAAATTTTGTGCGTTAAAATTACTTAGTAAAAATTATCTGATTCACCCTCATTTTGAAAACGTATACACTATGCCTATTTGGCTTCTCACTGGGGATTAGACGTCGAGCATTTTCACAAGAGTTATCTCCTGCATAGTCAATATATATATAGTCTAGACTCTAGGGGATTACCCTTGTAAAAATGCCTGCGCTTCAAACCCCCACTGAGTCGCCAAATAGGTATATACATTTTTAAAATGAGGGTGAATCAGACAAATTTATTAAGTAATTTCAACGTACAAAATTTATTTCTATAAAATTACGTATTTAATTTATAATTTCTTAATTAATTAATATTCTTAAAAACTGCAATATTATAATCATTCAACTTGGACGGAGGATATTTTTGCAGCCAATGAAAGATGCTGAGGGTTGATGACGTAATGACAAAAAATTAATGGCATCTCATACATCTCATATTCAAAGCATTCAAAGTTAGTTAAAGTTGTATATTGTAATTGTAAATAAATGTAAAGTGCCTTTAAAGTGTAGAAACTTCCATTTGAGTAATGACGTCAGCAATGACGTAAAAAGAAAACGGGAACAAGTGACTCTGCTTTGGGGGATCAGAGTCAGGAGTCACTAAGGGCCAACAACTGCTCGCTGACTCAGTCAGGTTCCTGCGCAGGCTGAAAATGCAGAAACCCCCAACACTGTATATATACCTACACTGTGATATATATGGGATGAATTTTACGCTTAAATACGTGAAATGAACGAATGATGCATTTTTTCCACTATGCTGGGGATTGGAATCGCAAGCAGTTTCAAAAGAGTAGTATACAAGACTGTATATATATCGACTATGTTATGAGCTTAGGATTCACTCTTATGGACTTGATCAGGGATGTGATGCGTACAATAATTACCGGTCTTATACGATAACTTGGAGTATCTGTACGATGTACGATAATTTTGGTCTGTCGGTCATATTTACCAAAAGCACTGGAAAAAAACAATCTTTCAATATACAGTTGTCCTGATTAAAAGGATTGTAGAGGTCTGGATAAAAGATTCGAGGTTTCTAGATGTTTTCTAGTCTAGTTTGAGAGCCAGAGGTATCTGTATCTGGTAATAGTACATCATCTGTGAGCTGGCCCAGCAGTGAGTAAACATCCTTCACAGGAGAGTATAACAGAACTAAGGTGAGCTTGCCGCTTTTGTCATAGTTTTCTTTTACTTTGAAGTCAATACACTTAATGTGATATCGGAAAGTGTCAAATGTTTTGACTTTAACCCCTATATAAGTACGATAATTTTAAGTAAAATACGATCATTTTGGCATGCCCGGTACGATACATTTGGTTGGAAGACAGCACAACCCTGGGCTTGATGTAAGAAATGGATAGATCACTGTCTTCGTCAAAAATCTGGTGGCCATGAAACTACATATCGTAGTGTATTTTTGTTGTGTATTTATAAGGCCTATATTTATTAGCTCTGTTTTTACTGAAGAAAATTTAAATAAGTTTGATTTTAATTCTTTAGATTCTGTAAATTCAGGCATTCTTGATCATATTCAAATAAGGAAGGATGAATTATTTAGTTATATAATTAGTGAAAATCTGGATATAGTCTGGATTCGTGAGACTTGGATTCGTGAAGCAGCATTCAATGACACTAGAGCAGAGTATGAGTTAAATAGTTATACAATGTACGAGTATATTTATTAGAGAATGGATAGGCAGTTGGGTGGTTTGGTCTTATACATTAAGAATGATTTAACTTCAGTTCAGAATAATAGTATTAAATTAGACAATAGGGTAGAATCAATTTTGGTTGATATTTGTGTTTCAGGCAAAGAGTATATTCGGATAGTACATTCTGCAGACCTCCAAACCAAACACAGGAAATTGATGACAGTATGGTTCAAGAAATAAATAAAGGTTGTAGTGGTAGAACATTAATTATGAGAGATTTCAACCTGCTTCGTTTAGACTGGAGTATTTTCGAAGGAAATAATAGGGAAGGTAATTTCTATTTGACTGCTGTAACTATTGTTTTCTAATGCAATTTATAGACAAACCAACTAAAGATCAAGCAACCTTTGATCTGTCAATAATCCAGCAGGGTTGCAGCACCTCAAACAGAAAAAAAAAAAAAAAATCTTTGATCTAATTCTTTCAAATGATCATGAGCTTGTAAATAAATTTAATTCAGGGTCGCCAGGTCTGTCATTTTAAGGACAGTCTGTCCTATTTAAGACCTGTTTGTCCTATTTTTGTTGCCATAAAAAGGACAGGCTAGAATTGTAAGAGGGCAGAGATAGAAATTTCAACCATGGGGAAGCCTGTCAACAGGCAAGTGCAATGTAGGTGTATTCCTTTCAGAACTGTTAGGAATAACAGGATTAGGAAACTTTTGTGGTGGAATAGGAAAATAGCTAAATGATTAAAAGTAAAAAAAAAGGGGCATTTAGGGAGTTTAAAGGTAGTGATGGTATTTTGGACTTGGATAACTATAGGCAATTAAGAAATAAGCTAAATAGTTTGATTAGGAAGAGCAGAAGGCATAGTGAAATAAGTCTAGCTAGAAATAGCAATAAAGATCCAAAGAAATTCTTTAGATTTTATAAATATGAATGAAACAAAAAATTGGTCCATTGTTCTTAACCTTAGCCTATAAACAGGCTGATCATAATTGATAAATTGTTAGTGAATGCTGAAATGCTATAATGCTGTGTGCAGGAAATAGGACTTACAGGACCTGAATAGCCTTTCCAATGACTTGTGGGAGAGAGGGGAGGCCACCAAAATTGGAACCTAGGCCCCCATCAGCTCATTCTATTCAGGGTAGCCTAACTTAGATCTGAATCTTGGATAGTTTTGTCCTGGTGATAAAGCTCTCCAAGACCCATAAGAACATAAGAAACTTTGGTAATTATTCATTTTAGTGCTTTTTCTCCTTTCTGAACCAAAACATTTTTCTGGTGTTTTTTGGTGTGATTTGTTCATATCTTCATGGAACTTTGTTTCTTTGGGAAATTAGTCATTTTTGAGAAATTTTAAAATTGAAAATTTCTCAAAAATGGCTCATTTCCCAAAGAAACGAAGTTCAGATTTGAACAAATCACACCAGAAAAATGTGTGTTGGTTCAGATCTAACCTAACCTAACCCGTGTTTTTTCGCAATTTCTTACCTTAAATAGCAGCATTGGGATGTTTGTACAAATCAGCAGCGATCAACAGGAATAAATAGACTATTTCACCAGGCCCACCAATTTGAACTTGTTGGCCTAGCCAATGCTCACAGATGTTGAAGCAAAAACTCCTCCAATTAACCGCACTCTCAGAAGCCAATGCTAGATAGAGCTGTGTTGAATGCTTTGTCAAGAATAACCCAACATACAATAAGTTTTGCCACAGTTTGAGGTGGGATTTTTCAACCCATGTGCCTTTTCAATGGGAAACAGAGAAGGAACATTTTTTTTTTGCCACGTTCGTCCCTAGTCAATCTTCTGCAATAATATTGGCCAGTAACTTCTCTATAATTACACAAGTAGGTAAAACATCGTGATTGGTAAAGAAAACTTCAGCACCGTCTTCTTTTTTATAAGTAATCCAAATCATACCCTAGACAAACCATAGCGAAAACCGAATTGAATAAGGATTTTGGAATGAGTATGCATTATTAGAGATTCAAAATGCATGTCTCTGATTGGTTGGATAAGGTAACATGAAACAAAAGCGATTTAATTGGTTGATTTGACCTATGTTTCCTAATTTTGCCACGAGATGTCTCCCCATAAAACTGGAGAGGATGAGGATTGGCAAAATTTGAACAGCGGAAAGAGGTAAATACTCAGTCAGTCATGACTCCAGATTCCTGGGATCTTTGGAGCATTGCTCCAGTAAATTTGACCATGAGAAAAAGTAAATTTGGGTTTGGGTTTTGTTCATCTGCTAGATGTTATGCAATTTTTTTGCGTATACATTCTTGTACAAACCAGTTTTTTTAAATTACAAATTTAGTTATTTTAAGTTTAGTTGGTAATTCCATATTTAACAATTATTTTTATTTTTTGTTAAGCTTCAATGTTTTGATAATTAAAATTTTATTAAAACGTATATTTTTTTAATATAAAATTATCAGGATTGGACTATGTTCCATTGATCTCGGCCAGGTTTGATAAATTGGCCAGATAATTACTTGTGTGGTTTTAAGTAATCCACCATGACACTAGAATTGAAAAGTTTTACTTACTTTAACTTACCTACTTTTACTTACTCTTCCTTACTTTTACTAAGTTTAAAGCACTTACTTTACTTACTTTCATTGTACTATATTTACTTACTTTTACTCACTTTTACCATACTATATTTACTAACTTTTACTTATTTTGTATTTTTTCAGGTAGTCAATAATCAATAATGGATCCTAATATTGATGAAGTTGGAGAGAAAAGTGAGGGTGTTAAAAGGGGTTACTTTTGTGGTCAATGCAAGAACAAATATTCAAAGAAGCAAAACTGGGAGGAACATTTTAATTCCAAAAAAAAAAATTTGTTACAATACAAGAGGTCCCAGAGTTTGGGCCCACAGCTTAGATATTGCAGTAAAGAAATACCAGGATGAAGTGCAGCAAAGAGATATGGCAAAGCAGTCATTTAGTTTGTTCACAAAATGTGCTAGTGCTAGACCTCAGAAAAATGAACCAACTTCATCAACTGCTAATCTAGAAAATGAAACTTTTTCACTAGATGTTTCACAGACTGAAGAAAGTGCTTCTCCTCCACCTAAGAAACAAAAGGTAAGTGAGGAATCTGCGCATCAGACTAACAAAACTGCTTTAGAGGAATTTGAAAATTCCCAAATCCAGAAGACATTGAATGCAATTTTGCGCCTAACAAAAGAAACTCACCAAGCTGTTGTGGTTAATAAAGAGAAGAGTCAAAATATGCCTTCAAGTTCAAGTGTTGCATCCAAATCTAATAAAGCAAAAAGCAACAAATTTGACATTTCCATAGCCCCATTTAAGCAAGTGTAAATCAATACAAGAAATCCTGAACAATGATTTGATCAAATCTACATTCAAATTGGCGGAAAAGAAGGATCTAGGGCATGCTGATCAGGGTTTCGGAGCCGGAGTTGGAGCCGGAGTCGGTGGAGCCAGTGAATTTTGCTTACCTGGAGCCGGAGCGGAGCCGGAGCCAGAAACTTTGAAAATACAGCTCCATGGTCTGGCTCCGGGCGATATATTGCTACCTAAATTGTTATTTGTTAAATATAGGTTTAGTTGCAAATTATAATTCTTGTAATATATTACGAAAAATGGTACCATAGGATTCTTGGATTTTATGGAGGTGTGGGAGTTGCAGGAATAATCTGCAAATTTCCGTTTTTTAACCATTAAATATTTGGGAAGATTTGTCTTAACAACACTTAATTATATAGGTAAAATTTAACTATTTATCTAAGTAGGTAACTACCTAGATACATACCTAGTAAGGTTGGTCCTTCTGACTTGGATTGAACTATTTTTATTTTTAGGTCAATTATCTTGTATTGCTAAATTTCTTTTTTTTCAGATTCTTTGTAATTTGTACTTGATTCTTTAATTATAATTATCAGTCTATGACCCTTCATAATGGATAGAGATTCAATAAAGAAGTCTGATATATTCAAGTATTTTACTGAAAGTTCAGATAAGAAACACTATGTTTGTATTTGTGAAGTTTCTGATGCTTCGGGAAATATTTCAACGTGTGGAACTAAAATTACCAAGCCTCAAAGCAAAAAGCCTGATGTCTCCTCAAGAGCATATAATTTGAAAAGACACTTGAGTCGATTACATCCTGAAATATCAAAAATGATGGAAGAAAAGAAGCAAATGCTTGAGCTTTCAAGACCCAGTACTTCTGCCAGTTCAAAAACTAAAGCAAACCAGCAAAACATTACTAAATTTTTGATGTCTCAAAAAGTCACTATCTCAATGACTACAGATAATTTTAAAAATAGCATAATTGAGTTAGTTGTTAAAGATTCTATGCCTCTATCTATGTTTGAAAAGCCAGCTATGCACACTGCACAGTCTACTAGAAGAAATGGCTCAGAAATTCAAGATTAGTTTAGATAAAGACAATATCCGTCATTTAGTGATAGAAAAATCAAAAGAAGAAAAATTTGCTCTCAAAGAGCAATTAAAAGGGCGCTTCATATATTTCAAAGTTGATGGTTGCACACGAATACGGACACATTATTTTGCCATCAATGTCCGATTTATTGATGATGATGATAAAATCCTCACCCGCACTATAGCAGTAAAAGATACACATGCTCAGCAAACTAGTGACTACCTGCATGATCTAATTATGAGAACTCTGGAAGAGTACGGCATACCGAAAGAATTTGTGCTCTGCATTGTCAGTGATAATGCATCAAATATGATTAAAACTGTTGAGAAGTTGAATGATAATCAAGAGGCAACTTCAGAAGATGATATACAAACATTTGGTGAACATGATGATGATTCAACAGACACTCAGGAAGTGGCATCTTGTGTAGAAGAAATTGACAGTATTGTATCTGAAATTTCACACTTCTCCAGAATCAACCACATGCGTTGTGGTGCACATACCTTGCAACTTGCTATTTGCGATGGATTGAGAGATAAACATGCTACCTCTCTCATAGGTAAGTTGAGACAGGTTGTAGTAGCAGCAAGAAACCCAAAAGTGGAAGAAATAATTAAAAGACATGCAGGCAAGGTTGCTATTTTAGATCAACCTACTCGATGGGGCAGCACTTATTTAATGATAGAGCGCTTATTAGAATTAAAACCTGTACTCTTGGACATGGCAAATTCAAATGTGAATCTTTCAGAAATAATGTGGGAACAAGCAAGAAGATTGGAAAGAGTACTGTACCAGCCATATATAGTAACAAAAAAAATTCAAAGTGAAGATTTGACTCCCAGTCAATTTTTGAAAGAGTGGAAATCTTTGATGTATTTTCTTTCCAAGATAGAAGGCACCATAGCTGATGACATTAAAAGTTCCATGGAAAGGAGAGAAAATATTTTACTTGATAATGAAGTATTGCTTGCTGCTGTTTATATAGATCCTAGATATAGATGCTTATTAACATCTGAACAGGTAGTTAAAGCCAAGGATGCCCTATGCAATATAGCAATCAGAATGAAAAGTAACCTAGACCTTTCAAATAAAGTCTCTCTATTAAGAGAGGAATGTGGAACTGAGATTATTGCATCATCATCAAATTCATCATCTTCCACCACTTCTGATGTCAGAGAGTTTGATTTTGAAAAAATTATTGATATTCAACATGGTAAGAAATCAAAACATCCTCGTTTAGAAAGTGAACTAATACCACCTCTCAGTCTAATGTGTACCCTCAAATTGCAAGTTGAGGAATCTTTTCCTGAGATTGAAAAATTTGACCGTTCGTCAAAACTGTCTTTTGAACAAGTAATAGAAAGGTATCCTAAAGTTATAAGAGATGTTGCAAATCTTCTAGTAGCTATGCCTTCAACACAAGTCAGTGTTGAATGGCTATTTTCAGTACTGAAAATTTTAAAATCTGATTTAAGGGCACGTATGAAAGAAGATATTGTTGAGGCTATGTTATTTTTAAGAACAAATGTTTATAAGTAAACTTAGTTAAATAATTTTAATTCATAATTTTTTTTTATGGAAACAGATCTACAAGGAGAATATCTTGATTTTATGTTTAAAAATTAGTTTCCTACCTTAGCTACATTAGTAAAAATTTCTGCAAAAGTTATTATTTTGCTTTCATTTTTTAATACAAGGAGTATTATGATTTATGATACTGTAAATGTATATTGAATTTGCAAACTTTTTAATTTTTTAATATGTAGTTTGAACTTTAAAGATAAAGTCTGATTTAAGGTTACACTTAAAAAAATATAATTGAGGCCATCTTGTTTTAAAAAAAAAAATTATAAATAAACTTAGTAATTTTCATTTTCAATTATTTTAAGGAAACAGATTTACAAGAAGAATATCTTGATTTTATGTTTAAAATTAGTTTGATTATACCTTAGCTAGAATAAAAAAAATTTTGCATTAGTTTTCATTTGTTAATCCAAGGAGTAGTATTGATTTTATAAGCGTAGGGTAAATGATTTTGTAAATTTTCTTTTATAATATGTATTAGTAGTTTGAACTTTTGACTTTTAGTTGAATTGCTTTTGTTAATTAAATTACAAAACTTTTTGACTAAAAGAAAATCTCTCTCTAAGTAAATAATATAACCTATTAAAAATTTAAAAACTGAATTTTTTGAAATATTCAGCTCTTTTTCAAGCCAAGTTGGCTTTCATGAAGCTTTCAAGTTTCAACACTTAAAAAAAAGATGCATATATTATCTCAGAAAGTTTGATTATTACTATTTTCCATACGAGAATTCTTAAGTTTGAACTTTGAACTAATTAGGAGGCAAGTTTCTCTAATTTATATAAGCTACCATTGTTAATAAATATTTAATATCATTTAGTTTTCATCATTTTCCTTTAGTTATTTAAATAACTTCATTCTATCATTATATTTGCCTAATTTAAAATCATAAGAAATTTAAATTTTGAGTATTAAAGTAATTTAATAAAAAAATATTTTTGTGCAATATTTTAAATTGGACAATTAGTTATATAAATCTAGATATTTATTTTATAATTAACAGAATTTACTATAAAAGAGCCGGGCCAGACTCTAAAAAATTTCTGCTCTGGAGTCGGAGCCAGAAGTTTTTTTACCGGCTCCGAAACCCTGATGCTGATGATTCATTTTCAGTACCAAGTGATATAATGGAAAACATTGCAAATAGTGACACTAATATGCCTGATATAGATATAGCTGTTGAGGATGAAGATGATGATAATCAAGAAGATATTGATGATGCTTCTGATGATAAAATGTTTACATTATATTGCATAGCTTGCACAGACCCCAAAGCATGTGCTTCAGACAAACATTCTAACATAAAAGGTTACTTCAATGTTAAAGATTTAACCTATGTATGCAAACAAGGAGAAAATCAAGAGAGATGGTTTAGAAATCTGAAAACCCACCTGAAGAGACATTTAATTAAACTTCAGCATCATCAAAGAGCTGCTGTTTATGAAGTGATGAAAACATCTTCTCGGAACACTACTAAATGCATAGAAGACTTATGTGGCAACATCTTATACTACATAATGAAAACAAACACTGCATGGGCTCTATATCCAGTACTTCTAGCTGTATTACATAGGTCAGGTTGTGAGGTTGGAAATTTGAATCATAGCACACATGCGTGCGAGACAATTTGTGAGCTATTAGATAATCAACTTAAAGAAGAAACTGTAAAGTGGTTCTTAGAACAAACTTCAGTAACAATAACAGCTGACATTGGAACAATTTTGGGATTAAGCATGCTAGTTGTATTAGTTATGAGTGAAGAAGATAAGACTGTAAAACTTGCTGGGATAAATTTAGTACGCAGCAAATCAGGAGTTTATTTGGCCAATGAAATTTTTGATGTGTTGAAGTCTCCTAATCACTTGAAACTATCTGAAGAAGCAATTAAATCCAAGGTATCTGGAATGGTTGGAGATGGGGCTTTTTCTAAGGACAATGAGCCATTTAAAAACGAAATGAAAAAGTTGTTTGGAGAAAATTTCAAATTTCGATGGGACTTAATGCATCTTGTGAACAGAGCCCACGTTGATGCATTGAAGAAAATTTGTAAACTAAGTGAGCTTTTAGACTTTATTCAGAATCACACTTCAAATCTGAGATCAGGCCTTGACTATACCAATATGGTTCTTGACAATATCATTGGTTTTAAGAGACCAAAACTCAAATCTGATACTTGCATGGTTAATTACGAATTTGATCAATTTGAGATTTGTGGAAAATTGTGTTTTCTGATCATCCACAAGAGAAAGAAATTAGTGCCAAGTTCTATGTATTGATTTCCTATGTAACAAAGATTATGTTGCAAGTAGCTCAAAAAACCACAGTTAGTGCAGAATTTGTAGAAAATATATTTTATAAAGAAGGAGGGAAAACTGTTATGTTAAGAGTGATGGAAACAATTTCCAACAAATTAGCTAATGGAGGAAATGCAATGATGTAGTTTCTGAATTTAAGCACGATACCACAGGGCAGCAAAAGGAACTAACAGCTGAGGATTACATCCTAAATGAAGTTTACAAATACATCAAGAAATGTTCTGATTACTACCAGGTTGCTGAAGTTGCTAGACCATCCAGAACCAGATCTGAAAGTAGTTTTACAAAAGACTCGGTGATAAATTGGCTGACAGAATATATAGAACAGCTGTGGAAAGGAATCACAGAGAGATTAAAGCATTTTGATAAAGATGGATCAACTGCCTGGAGTGAAGCACCAGCTGAAGGGACATTCTCCATTCTTGGTTACATTGTTGAACACAAAGGATCCATTAAGCCATCTCATTTGACTAAGCTGTGCAGAATTGTGAAGGAGGGTCCAGCTCCAGGCACTAGATCTGCTGTAATGATCACACAGAAAGCCATTGATCAGTGGCCAAGCATACATGGCGGTAAATTCACAACAAATGCCTATATGCAAGGTCTAACATTGTCCACTGTTGCTGCTGCAGTGAATAAATAAACTTAAGGTGAGTTATAAACTGTACATTATTGTATTATTATGTTTAGCTAAAACAATTTGTAAATGGTATGTCGTCAATTCAAGAGTTTACTATCATTAACCTATCTAGTGGTATAAGGGGAAAAAAAGTAAATTCAGAGCTGTGCTCCAGTAAATTTTTTCAAATCTGGAGTCATGCGGTCAGTGGCCTATAGGGTAATTCTATGCGAAATAGACAAATGAAGTACACGGTCACCTCTTCAAAATTCATGAAACTTGGTGTGAGGGTTGGTTTAGGTCCAAATTACAAATTTCTGAATTTTTTTAAAAATTGGTCAAGTTGGTCAAATTTTATGGCTTGACCAAATTTTGGTCAAATGAAAAAACCAATAATTTTCAAACATAAATATCTCAGCTCCTAATTGTGGTAGTGTAGTAAGTCTTAAATGATAAAATATGTAAAATTAACTGTAGTTTCTAAATATGTATCATTTTTTTAGGGTAACAAAAATAAAATTATGATTTTTTTGAAAAAAAGTTTTTTGTTTTTTTTGTGATTTGGCAGCGAAGATATAATTTTTTGAAAAAAAGGCCAGGAATAAAAAATTTTTATTTGATGTATGTACACCATAATAAGTAATAAAAAGTCAGCTTATCGACGATTATTATGAAAAAAAAATGACAAAAAAATTCTCCAAATTTTAATAATTTTGCTTTCTTTCCAGATTTTTAGTATATACACCTAATTTTCTAGTATACGTAAATTTACCTAACCCTTAAAATGCCTCAAAACACAAAATTTTGTTGCGATCCTCTGAAAAAAAACACAAGAAGAATTTTCTGTAACATCAAAAAAGTAAACTCTGCCATGGCAGTTGCAAGCTATGGAATTTTGGAAGAAAATCAATTACTATACAGCAATTGCTATGTCACAATTAAAAAGAATCCCATTGTATTAGAACATGTTCAATGTTCATCCAGAGAGCCGGAACCTGCACCAATACCTGAGCCAGACATACTTAATGAATCTATGGAGCGAAGCAGTAGCGATTCCACGAATCCACCACCATTGGAAGAATTTGTCGTTCAAGACAGGCAATTCAATAAAGATTTGCTCAGCGACAATATTTTACCTTTATTTGATGAAAGTCCTATTAAAACAGGTAATAAAACAATAGAGACTCCGTTCAGGACATTTGTTTCTTAATGCCAAATTTGTAGTTTTCTGTTTTTAAATATTAGCATCAGCACTTGAATACATATATACAAAATATTTGATATTTGATTATTTCACGCAACCTAAATTTATGAATTTGTTTTATAGCTGGATTGAAGCTGGGACAAAAACAGAAAAAGGCTTCTACGAAGTTGTAGATGTAGAGCTTTCTTTGCAAAAGTGTCTGAGTGAACCTATTACTTCTATCAAAGGTACTCAACAATTACATCGCTTCGTCCCAATTTCCAAGAATTCGTTGAAGGTTTATCCACTCTCTCAGAGTGCACAGTCAATCGAAATAAGAGAGCTCATTAGAGTTTCTGCTTCGGTTCAAGAACATAATACGGTCTCTCAACGCGAAATTGAAACAGGCTCTTTTGTGGGTTGTATGTATGAAAATAAACTATGGCTCGGATTAGTCCAGTCCTTTGACTGTGAATATGATGATTTTCTGATAAAATTTCTCCATCCTTCGGGTGTATGTCCCTCATATGTTTTTCCTGCACAAGATGATGTTTGTCACGTTCCAACAGAAAATATATTTGGGAGTATTGAAACAAGTTTACGAGGAGGAACAAGAATACAATACATTTTTCCGCTTCAAGAATTAAATAACTTTTCAAAGAAGATAAAATAAATTCTATCGAATGTATACTGTTTAAGATTGTCTATATAATATTTCTAAAATTTGGTGCTCTTCCAATATGTGATCTACCACGAAATTTACATTCCAATATGCGATCTACCTTAGATTATTCGGATTAGCAGCAGGTACGTTAGTTAGCCTTATAAGGCTAACTAACGAAAATATCACGACAACCTAACCAATCATCAAGGGCGTATAGTTGACCTAACGACTGGTTAGGTTAAGTCATGATATTTTCGTTAGTTAGCCTTATAAGGCTAGTTTCATGGTAGAGCACGTATTGGAATATGGTAGATCACAGTTTCGTGGTAGAGCACATATTGGAAGAGCACCTAAAATTTTTATCTAAGATTTGTGTATCTACTTAATAGTTATAAAAATCTTTTCAAATTCTTTTTTCTTATTATTATATTATTAGTGTCTAAAATTTGGATTCACTGGATGAGAATACTGTCTCTTAATTCATTCTCAAAGACTTGTGTACGTGTAGTATTAGGAAGAGTATTTTATACTCTGATAAGCGTTTTATAAATTAAACATTATTATTGTCAATATATTCTGTCCCTAAATATAAGAGAGGTTATGTATGTACATTGTACATATATTTTAAAAGATTTTTTCTCCTTTGGTTTATCTACATGTATTTTTTATATGAATTGAAAATTGTCTTTTTTTGGACCAACAAGTCTGTAATAAATCTTCATCATCTGAAAAAAAATTTTATTACTTAATTTCAAACTCAGTTTTGAGCCTTATAATAGACTATAAGCTGACTTTTTATTACTTATTATGGTGTACATACATCAAATAAACATTTTTTATTCTTGGCCTTTTTTTCGAAAAAAAAAAATTGACATTTTTTCCAAAAAATCATAATTTTATTTTTGTTACCCTAAAAAAATGATACATATTTAGAAACCAGTTAATTTTACATTTTATCATTTAAGACTTATTACGCTACCACAATTAGCAGCTGAGATATTTACGTTTGAAAATTGTTGGTTTTTTCATTTGGCCAAAATTTGGTCAAGCCATAAAATTTGACCAACTTGACCAATTTTCAAAAAAATTCAGATTTTTGTAATGTGGACCAAAACCAACCCTCACACCAAGTTTCATGAATTTTGGAGATGGTGGAGTGTACATTTGGCACTTTCATTTGTCTAATTGTCCTGGAATTACCCTATAATGCCTGCTTTTTACGTCTAAATTTTTTTTTCCATAAAAAATAATTATTATATGTCCTTGATTTTTATCAGTTTCCCTGAGGTTTCCAGGTGTCCTGAATACGAATTTATATGTTAAATTGTCATAGAATGTCTCCTATCGAAAATGAACAAAGCATTAAAACGAATATTAACTGAAATTTTTATAGTGGGCACACTAGGGGCCACTTCGGCCCATCAAGGTGACTCCACTATGTAAAAACTGCCTGTACATTGGCAACAACCAATTTTTACAAAACTAATTAATTGTCAATTTAAAACTAATTAATTGTCAATTTAAAACTAAAGATAGAATCTCTTGATCCAGAGGATCAAAGTCATAATAGGCTACAATCCACAGATATGTTACACTCTATATCTATTTATAACTGACATGCAAATAATCAGATCCAAAGAATCCAGTCAATTTCATTATGGTACCCATCAATACCAGTACCTTGCCAACCAAAAATAAGTCACAGTCCATATCAATTGCAGACCAAGTCACAATTTACAACCATATACATTACAATATATATACTTAGGACAAAAAGTGTAGGTGTGGCTGTAAAGACTGTACAGTAATGTAGAAATGTGTGTGCACCCATTTTGGGTCTCCCATTTAAAGGTGTTTGTGGGGCAAGTGAAGATCGTGAGTTTTTCAATACCTCATAGTACTATGAGGGGCACTGCTCAGCAGAGGAATCTCTTTAAATGGGGTGTGTAAGGACAGAGAGTATCCCTAACCCAAGATGCTGCCTCCCTATATCCCACACCACCTGTGTTGAGCTGTGGGATTTATCACCCAAATGCACATAATATATGAAATAAACTAGTACCATTCATGCAATAAAAATGGGCTTAAACACCATCACCAGATGTCCCTTGCAGACATCAAATTATCCAACCTTTTGAAAGAATCAAGTGTGTCTGAAGTCACCACTTCTTCTGTCAGACTGTTCCAAAACTTAATCACTCTACTTTTCAAATTGAAGTGACTGAAAAACTTCTTAGGATTGTTTTTTTGAATTCTTGGCTAGGCTTTTTTCCAGGTCTCGTTTGCTATCTCTGATTGCTTTCTTGCAAATGCTTCTTTTACTTTTATATATTTGGAGTCTGTGCCATTTTTAGTTCTTTTGAATTTATGAAATGCTTTTGTTTTTTCTCTGGTTGCTCGTTTTACATTGTAGTTTATCCAAGGTTGTTTTTTATTGTTTCCAGTTCTGATTTTACACTGTGGGATATGCTTCTTTTGTATGTTCATTATTATACTTTTAAATTTTTCCCACATACTAGTTGCTGTCTGTTCAAGCTGTAGAATATCTGTCCAATTTATTAGACACAGATCATTTACTAGTCCATTTATATTTCCTCTTTTAAAATCTGGGACTTCTACTTTATTTTCACTAGGTCTTGAATTACAAACAATATTAAACCGAAGGATACAATGATCGCCTGAACCTAGTGTTTCTGAAACTGAGATATCCTGGAAGGTATCTGGATTATCTGTTAGAATTAAATCTAGAATGGCATCAGCCCTGGTTGGCTCCTTTACTAACTGGGTTAAACCATTCTCAATTATACAGTCTAAGAATCCCTCATTACTTTCTGGTGTTTGTAATATTTCCCAGTCTATATGCCTATAATTGAGATCTCCAACAATAATAATATTGCTTGTCATTGCTTTATTTATTTCATCAATAAGTTTATTTTCTACATACTTATTTTCTTCTCTACTTTTGGGGATTCCTCCAACTGAACATCCCTCAGGTGGTCTATAGATACCCCCTATCCTGATTTTCCTAGCATTTTTATGCCCAATATCTATCCATACAGATTCAACTATTTCCTCTTTAACAGAGGTAACTTCAACTGGATTCAGATTTGTCTTAGCATAAATAAATACTCTGCCACCCTCTGAATATTTACGTTCATAATAAAAAAGTTCATAGCCATCAATTTCATAAGTAATGGTATTATCTCTCACTAAATGGACTATTTGGTATCATACTGAATTTTGTCCAAGTTTCAGTGACAATCATAACACCAGGATTTTCAATACCTACGTTATGCCTTGAATTCATTTATTTTATCTAGGATACTTCTTGCATTTACATAGAAAAATGACAAAGAACCCTTGGAATATTTTGCTTGTAATTTAGTCTGGTTCTTGTTCTGTGATGGTATATTATTTGCATCTCTCTCACTTTCTTTATTGACCTTTTTCTTTTGAGTTTTAATTATATTTTTTATTAGTTTATTGTTATCAAGAGTATTGGTATTTTGCACTAATTTGGCCTATTCCTTTGGTTTTTAGTCAATTATATGATACATTGTTTGATAGTAAATCAGTCCCTTTACTCTTAAGGTGAATTCCATCTCTGTTATAGAACTCCCTTTTTTTTGGTAAAATTTATTCCACAGTTCGATATATGTAATTTCCATGCTCTGACATAGTGTCTTAAGCCTACTATTTATATATAGTGCTTGTGAGTACCACTTATTATTCTCATGTATCCTGGGAATTATACCTGTGATAGATGTTTTAAGGTTAGGTCTCCATTCCTTTAACTTCGTTAATAGCTGTTTATATGACTCCATGATTTCTTCGGAGTGCTTACCCTTTATATCATTTCCACCTACATGTATAACCATACTCTTTGGTACAGTTAGGTCAATACCAGATCCTTTTTCTATAATTTTATTACTAATTCTATTTATCCCTGCACCTGGATAACAGTAAGCTATGCTACCTCTAGGTAATTTAGATCCTAGGCCCCTCACTTCAGAGTCACCTATAACAGATGCTGGTTCAAACACACCTATAGCTTTAGAGTGCCTGGGTTTATATGAGTCTGGATTATTATTAACATTTTGTTTTATAGGCCTATGTTCTTCAGCTTTCTCATCTTGATCCTGGACCAGCGAGAAAGCATGAAACTGATTGGTTAGTTCTATAAGGACACTTTTCCTTGGCTCTTGAATTCTAGCTTTCCAGGTTTTCCTAGGTTTCGTCCACTCATCATTTTCAGAAATTGTCTGAGGATATCTAGGCCTGGGCTCACTATGAGGTATAGGGACATTTAAGTTTACTTGAACTGCTACTTCACTAGATTTAGGCTCAACTGCAATATCTCTATAGTTGGTCTGGCCTCTCCCTCACTGATAGACCCTCTGGACTTATTAAAATTTTTTATTACAGTACTACACTTGTCACAAAACCACATCAAGTTGACATTAAGCTTAGAAGCAGCATTTATACCTTTATATATATCATTTGTAAGGCCTTTGCAGCTTATGTGATACCAGTCATCACAGCTATCACATGCAATAGCTCTATCTTTACTCTAAACTTCCTTTTTACAAACTACAGTCACTGTTAAAACCCATTTTTGTAAGGTAGGCTATGTTGCTAAGTTAGGTCCTAGGCTTAAAAATTTTGTTGACTCACCAACTTTGATACTATCAAGTTATATCAAAATAGTTACTCAGGTTAGGTCAAGTGGGAGTCTTACCTTGTGGTTGGGCTAGGCTATCAGAATAAGCTAGGCCTGTACAAACAATCTCAACTGCAGCACTGGAAAAAATTTTCAGCACCACTCTCCTGGTTTCACTAATAAATAATTTGAACTTTTTTGTTAACAAGCAATTCTAGGCATGTCCGATTACCAATAGCAAAGACTACTCCACAAGATTTAAGCTAAGTTCAACGTTTGAGTTCAAAGAGAATGAATTGCTTGTGATTAGGCTAGGCTATCAGAATAAGCTAAGCTAGGTCTGTACCAAACTTAAATTATCTGCCTTAAATAGCAACAATGGCAAAAATTTAACACAAAAACCTTTAAAACTTGTAAATAAACACTTTTAGATAATATCTGAAAGCTAAACAGCAATAAATATACAGGGCAAACATAATAATATTAATACAAAAGCGTAAAAGTCAATTTGCTAGAGCACAGCCAACACGTCCGATCACCACCACCACCACTATAACGAAAAAGTGTTATTAATGTAGGATACGTGGTTGGTGTTGATTTACTTCAAGCTATTTATACTTTAGTAATAATATTTGCAATAAAGTAAAATCTGCAGAATTAATACTATAATCCTTTAGTAATTGTTAAAAGACTAAGAGCACAACAAAAAGTCTTTCCTCTCCCACTTCCAACTTGATGATAGTGATTTTGGCCAGATAGCCGGATACCAGATATCTGGCCAAATGCCTAGGCTGGATATCAGTCATATGATAGTCCCCCTCCCCACCTAAGCCTTTATATTTTATATATATTGTAGCCTAAGCTTTTGTATCCATAATATGTAACTAACATTAGTAGGGGATCGTCTGCTGTCATATGATAACAGGCTTTCAATTACCATGTGGTAGTGCTAACGTGACAATCTTTTAACCATACTTTGTAGGTCAGTGGATAGTGTGTTTGACTATGGTTGCAAAGGTCTAAGGTTTGTTTTCCCCATTGTGACAGTTGATTTTCCCCCAAAAAATAAATTAAAAACTGTTCTGCACGTCAATTTCTTCCATCAATCTGTCGAATTGGCATAATTAATAGTTACCTAATAAGTAGGGCGCGTACTCTGTACACTTATGCTAGGGCACTACCTGTGGCACACACAATTTTTTAAGTTCCTTCACTAAAACACTTAAAAAGCCATTAAATAAATTAAATTTCAGAAATTTAGTGATTTTTTCAAATTAAATTTACAATTGCTAGATTGTATTACCATCATGAAAAGTTAAGTGCGTAATATTAGTTGCAAACATATTTTAAATGACATTTTTGATGATGAAACGATTCTTTCAAAGTGAAAAAATAATTTGTTGAAGTATTTGCGTTTCGAACATAACGTCTTATAATTTGAACATTTTGTTTATAAACTAAATTTTCAGTGTTAGACATTTATTTTATTCTAGTAAAATTAATTTTTTTGTTGTGAATCAATTTAAATCCATCCTAACCAACAAGGAAGCACGTCAGTAATATATTTGCAATCTAAAATAAAATAACTTAAAAAAATTAATAATAACTTTAAAAAAACTTAAAAAGGTATTTCAAGTAGCAGAAAGGCTGTGCGAAATAGAAAGAACAGACTCCCTGACAGGCATGTACTGATTAAATTTGATGAGGTTTGTAAAATAATAGTAATAATAAATAGTAAATAATAGTTACAATAATGATCATCAGTTTCACGTATTTTCACATTATATTACTAACCTGTTGCACATACATAATTACATGTTTATCTACTTTTACAGATTATATATTATGATATTAGCGACTTAATTGAACAATGTCTCAATTAAAATCTAGTATTTGGAAGTGTTTTCAAATATACAGTGGTGAATTAATAGAGCATAAGAATAAAGCAGAATGTAAACACTGTCATCCAAAATCACAATCAAGATTGATTGTAAGAGGTAAAAACCCTAAAAACTACTCTACTAAACCAATGTGGAATCATCTGAAGACAGAATCATCTCGCCCTTTTTCCCATTTTTTTTCTGGGCGTCTTCCGTGGTTAGGTTCTCTTTACTTATCGTATCTCCGATAGGGTGACAGACTTTGGTCCGTTCTTCTGTCGGGATACCTGCCTTCATTCCTGTCGGGGGAGGGGTAACCTCCGTTTTTTCTGTCATAAGGGAAATAGTCCCTTCTTCTTTGTTCATAGGGCGATGGTGAATGATACCGATTCTCATATCTGTTGTATTTAGGGTTACCCTCATACCTGTTGTTGTATTTAGGGTTACCCTCATACCTGTTGTTGTATTTAGGGTTACCCTCATACCTGTTGTTGTATTTAGGGTTACCCTCATACCTGTTGTTGTATTTAGGGTTACCCTCATACCTGTTGTTGTATTTAGGGTTACCCTCATACCTGTTGTTGTATTTAGGGTTACCCTCATACCTGTTGTTGTATTTAGGGTTACCCTCATACCTGTTGTTGTATTTAGGGTTACCCTCATACCTGTTGTTGTATTTAGGGTTACCCTCATACCTGTTGTTGTATTTAGGGTTACCCTCATACCTGTTGTTGTATTTAGGGTTACCCTCATACCTCCTGTTGTATTTAGGGTTACCCTCATACCTCCTGTTGTATTTAGGGTTACCCTCATACCTCCTGTTGTATTTAGGGTTACCCTCATACCTGTTGTTGTATTTAGGGTTACCCTCATACCTGTTGTTGTATTTAGGGTTACCCTCATGCCTGTTGTTGTATCTTGGGTTACCCTCATGCCTGTTGTTGTATCTTGGGTTACCCTCATGCCTGTTGTTGTATCTTGGGTTACCCTCATGCCTGTTGTATCTTGGGTTACCCTCATGCCTGTTGTTGTATCTTGGGTTACCCTCATGCCTGTTGTTGTATCTTGGGTTACCCTCATGCCTGTTGTTGTATCTTGGGTTACCCTCATGCCTGTTGTTGTATCTTGGGTTACCCTCATGCCTGTTGTTGTATCTTGGGTTACCCTCATGCCTGTTGTTGTATCTTGGGTTACCTCATGCCTGTTGTTGTATCTTGGGTTACCCTCATGCCTGTTGTTGTATCTTGGGTTACCCTCATGCCTGTTGTTGTATCTTGGGTTACCCTCATGCCTGTTGTATCTTGGGTTACCCTCATGCCTGTTATCATATCTGGGGTTACCATAGTTATTCTATTTCTCTCATATGGCAAGAAGTTCTGTTTTCTCGAATATTCAGAAGGGGAAGAGTACCTACTACTTCCTCTTTCGTAATATTCATATGGTCAGTCTCCTCTTGGGGTCCATTCCTTCCGATCTCTTTCATTCTCTTGCCTATAGCTCTCATCCCTTTCACGCACCCTTTCCCTCTCCTTCAATATCTTGAGTTTTTCAATCAGGGGGCATTGAGGAGCTAGGTGTTCCCTGTCCCCACATAGAAGACATCAAGCATGCTTATACCCGGCATTTTTTGTATGGAATTTGGGTGCATTACTAGTGTTATATGGGACAATATTAACATGTGGATTGGAGAAGCCTACATTGGGGGAATACAAGTGATGATACCCTGGATAGAAAGGGGGAACATAGGGATGAGGGAAGTGTGTAGGGAGTGGTTGCTGATACATGGTTGGGACTGATTCCTTCTTGGCCAAGAGGCATGTTCTCAAATGAGATCGGCCAAAACTCAACTGAATTTGAATCGCTAAATTGTGCTAAACATAGGTTCGGAACTGGATCAGTCTCAAACTCGAGTCTAGGGGAACCAATTGGAAGGAAAGGTACTCTATTTATATCAAAATTTTAGGGGAAAGAAATGAAGGTTTGATGGGATTAATTTAGGGGGACTGCCTGCTGTAGGGAGGCTCTCCACTCGTCCTCTAAAACCTCTCGCAACACAAGATGGGTTGCTTAGCTCTCTTTCTGCGTTGGTGGGAAAGTTTACTCCTGCGGCTTGGTGTCCAGTAGCAAGTTGCAATATTGACTCGGCCTGAGCAGGCAGCAGCAGCAGCAGCCCATGCAGTGGTTCTCGATCATGTGACCCTCACATTGTCTTTCGTCACTGTCTGTTGTGAGCTGGTAGCCCTCATATACACACTTGGAGAGCACTTTTTGTCACTTTTCACTTAGGTTTTGGGAGGGGGGGGGGTATCAGAAAAGGAAGATCCCACTTCTGACGCCAGTTGTAATAAAAAATCTGTTTATCCCCTACTTCTTCACCAGTTTGTAATTAGTGATGTGAGTCGGTTTTTTTGTTTAAAATGAAGATAGTCTGTTTTTTTGTTTTTTTTTGTTTTTTGTCTTAAACTTATTCCATATTTTTCTTACTTTAATCTAATAAGTATATTAGTATTACCTATAGTTTACTATACTACCATGCTTATATGGTTATACCTAGTATATATAGTAGGGTGGTCCTCAAAATCGAAAGTTGGAATTATTCAGCTCCCAGGGCCTCAATCTGTGAGGTTACCCATAAAAACACTGTGGTTAAAATTTCATTGAGAAATAATAATATTTACCCTGTGCTCATGAAGGTTGAAGTTTATAGGGTATACCAGCCTCCGGGTCCCCCCCATTTAAGGGTATTAGCCGCTCAGGGGCGGGGGTCTCATGGGTGCTGACGCCACTCATTGTCGCCCGGTTCGCAGCGTGGCCTTCCGAGCGTCCGGGAATTTCTTCCGGTGCTCTGCAACACCCAGGAGCATGTACTGCAGCTGGTCCTCCTTCTTCGTGTGGTGCCTGTTGTATTCTTGTGCCAACGCCACGGCCCGCTCGGCATGGTCGTTGGTCACGGACAGGTTCCGGACCACCTCGGCAGTCGCTTGGAATTGCTCGCTGTCCGGCCATTTCGACACATCCTGTTCCAGGAATCTACGTCGCAATTGGAGTCGGGTCGAAGAACTGGCGAGTCCTCCCCGTCACGAATGTGTCTAATGACAGGGAAGAGCACGCCAGGACCGCTCTCTTGGGCGGGTCGTCCTCCTCCGTTGGCTCCTCCAACATCGCAGCAGTCATCGCCGCCTTCGTTTCCGGAGGAACATCGTCGTCGAAGAGAGCCAGGGCCACCAACTCCTCGGACAAGTACCACAGGTGGTTGGCGAATTTCGACTTGGCTGCTTTCGCCACCTCCTTGTCTTCGTATTTTTCCAGAGCCTGGAGGAGCCAGAGATCTCTCAGGGGGGCCTTCGCTGCGTTCGGGGCCTCCGTCCACGCTTTTGTGTAGAACTTCACGGCGAACACGCTCAGGCGCCGAACTCCGGCCTCTTCCTTGGCTGTGAGCCGTAACTGCCGCCGGAACATCCATACCTTCAGGGCGTACAACACCTTCGACATCCAGCGGGCCTGGTGCATCGCACCGGGCGCTCGGAACCGAATCCCACGGGGGGGGCACTCCGCCGAGGAAGATGATGGTGAGTTCCAAGAGCTCCAAATAATCATCCTGGGGGTGACCTTTCTGCAAGGCCTTGCAGAACTCGATGATGGAGTCTGCATCCTCCTCGACGATTTGACGAGCGTTGGCATCACTCATGACGTGGTCGTAATCTTCTTGGTTCACAAACTCCCATTGCGCCTTGAATCGCTTGAAGAGCTGAACCTCGGGTGCCAACGATGGTCCAAGGACTTCCGTGAAAACCGCACTGACAAGAAGCTCCAGGACATGGTGACGACATGCCAGATAGAGGAGGCTTCTCCCAAGTTCCTGCTCGATCAGCACGCATGCACCTGTGTTCTTTCCCGTGTTTGAAGCCGTAGTGTCGATCGAGAGGGCACCAACTTTGTCATTCAATCCCCAGTCTCGCAGAGCTTCCACCACAGCTTTGGCACAGTTTGCACCAGTAACGGAACCGAGCTTGGCGACCTGGAGGAGCTGCACCTCGCCGCCACAAGAGACCAGGATCGGGAGTCGATCAGCCTGTTCCTTGGACGTCAGATCCGCCATCAGCTTCCCATCCCAGTGAACAACGAGCGCAGCTTCTCGATGGAAGGGCTCCTTGAGCTGAGCGGCAACTTGTTGGCGTTGCGCCATCCTCTGGCGCCGTATGGACGACTGGTTGATGTTCAACTCATCAATGTTGTGGCCAAGGGACCGAGCCGTCTCACCGAGCACGTAAACGGCGTCGCGGTCGGTCAGCTTCGTGCGGTCCAAGCTAGCCGCCAGTGCCGGTGAAATGATATTCGCCGGCCGACTGCGCTTGGGTGGGCTGCAACCTCCGACAGCGCCACGGGTGGGAGAGTCGCTGGGGGGTGAAGAGCTCGAGCTGGAAGAGGCCAATTCTGCTGTTTGAGAAGTAGTGGCCATTTCTTCAGTCGCACGGCGCCGACGGCGTTGTTCAGCCTCCCTCCGCTGCGCAACATTACGCTCTGTGCGAGCCAGGACCACATCAGCTCCTCCCATGGTCCCCCTGCGGCCGGGTTCTCGTTGGGCGATCAGGAAGGCCTTGTCCTCGATGTTCATCATGTTCAGTGCGTCAGCTGGGCGACATCGAAGAGGTTGCAGAACATCTGCTGGAAGGAGGCTTCCCGTGCAATCTGGGCATCTGAGCGTCGATTCTTGTTCTTGAGAAGCTTGTATTCGCCATACTTCTCTAGCTTCTCAGTGATGTGGTCTCGTCTCGTCGTTGGAATCCGCGCTTTCGTCCACAAGATAAGCACTTCATCAGCAACGGCCGTGACAGCCTCCCTCGTCGTCGTTGCCGCCTTCGTGCTCAGCTTGTGCAGAGTCAGGCCGTGGACGTCGCCGATGGACGGCAGCTTGCTCCCCGTGAGTGCAGAGACTGGCGTCACAAGGAAGTCTTTTGAACGTGTACTGGCCATTTCACCAAAATAACACCTGGGGAAGATACATTGGAAACGTTTAATACCAATTCTAAAGGCAATCCAAAAAAAAACACTAATCTGTCAACGGTGAGAGCAACTCCACACACAATCCGACCCTCTCAGCAAGGCGTGTCAACGGCCCACCAACGGCATAACCAACCTTCTTGAGCACAGGGTAAATATTATTATTTCTCAATGACATTTTAACCACAGTGTTTTTATGCATAACCTCACAGATTGAGACCCTGGGAGCAAGAGAAATATACGTTTGAAAATCCCCCCCTATGCTTGAGGACCACCCTAAATATAGTCATCTTTTAGAAAAACAATCACAAAAAGTATATAATAGAAAGGAAAAACAAACCCTCATTTTTTGTATGTATATATATTTTTTAACTAGAACATAAAACATTCTTCCTCGTTTCAAACAATATACATAATTGTGATTGGCAAGAGTACCAGTATATATATTCCAGATAGAAAAAAAAAATATTCACCTTTTTTTTAACCTTTTTGTTAACCTAATGTTGTTTAACCTTCATTTCCATGGAAGAATCATCACTAGATTGGGTAGAGCATATATGCTAGTTTCAATATCACAGGTACTGGTATAATATACCTAATAAAAAATACATAATACTGGTATAAAACAATATATATAATTGTGATTGGCAAGAATACCAGTGTGTGTATATATATATATTATATACACAGGGTGTTTGAAAACTTTCTGTACAAATTGTAATGGGGGATAGGCAACACCAAGACAAACCCTTTTCGTCTATAAGTGTATGTCCGCTGACGTCACCATTCGGCGCGAGAGGGCGCCGCTGCAATTGGCTAAAAGGTGAAGTGGGCTAGACTCGCGCTTGCCGCGGGCATTCTTAAATCGGACGTAGTACGCGTAACATGGAGCGCTTCACGACTGCCGAGATGGCTGACATGCATATGGTGTATGGGGCTGCCAATGGAAACGGAAGAGCTGCTGTGAGGTTGTACCGACAGCGCTTCCCAAACAGATGTGTGCCAAACCACCAAAAGTTTGCGCATTTGCATCGGCGACTGCGAGAAACTGGAACATTCCATGCAAACATGCATGACACTGGTCGGGAGAGAAACGTGCGCACTCCTGACATGGAAGAAGAAATCCTACGGCGATTTGAGGACAATCCAAGCGCAAGCACGCGAGGTGTTGCACGTATCCTCGGTGTGAACCACGACCTGGTCTGGAGAGTGTTGCACGAGCAGCAGTTACATCCGTTTCATCGTCAGAGAGTCCAGACATTACAAACCCGTGCAGCATGTGGATTTGCGTGCGCCCACACGTGAGAATTGTGCATGTTAAACACACCCTCACGTGTGAAACAGGCCTCATCTGAGAACAGCACATAAGCCGGAAAATTAGGCTGCACCGCTGTCTGCTGCAGAAACCAGCATGCGAATTCCACATGAAGAGGGTAATCCAGAGGTTGTAATGCCTGGACTCTCTGATGATGAAACGGATGTAACTGCTGCTCGTGCAACACTCCAGACCAGGTCGTGGTTCACACCGAGGATACGTGCAACACCTCGCGTGCTTGCGCTTGGATTGTCCTCAAATCGCCGTAGGATTTCTTCTTCCATGTCAGGAGTGTGCACGTTTCTCTCCCGACCAGTGTCATGCATGTTTGCCTGGGATGCTCAGTTTCTCGCAGTCGCCGATGCAAATGCGCAAACGTTTGGTGGTTTGGCACACGTCTGTTTGGGAAGCACTGTCGGTACAACCTCACAGCAGCTCTTCCGTTTCCATTGGCAGCCCCATACACCATATGCATGTCAGCCATCTCAGCAGTCGTGAAGCGCTCCATGTTACGCGTACTACGTCCGATTTAAGAATGCCCGCGGCAAGCGCGAGTCTAGCCCACTTCACCTTTTAGCCAATTGCAGCGGCGCCCTCTCGCGCCGAATGGTGACATCAGCGGACATACACTTATAGACGAAAAGGGTTTGTCTTGGTGTTGCCTATCCCCCATTACAATTTGTACAGAAAGTTTTCAAACACCCTGTATATATATATATATATATATATATATATACACAGGGTGATCAAAAAGTAACGCAACCCATGGGAAAACGATTTATTTCAGAGCAAGTGCTAGAAGTGGGCACCGTTCTGTGCTTCACACAAATGGATAACGGCGATTCATGTTCTTAAAGACCCTTAAAGATCCAAGGTGTATTTCATCTTTTTCATATATTCACCACCTGCAACAGAAGGAAAAAATCAATTATGTGTGTTTCTCCATGGGTTGCGTTACTTTTTGATCACCCTATATATATATATATATACAAACTCAGAATGGTCCCCTGAGAAACTTATGTTAAACAGACTGTGCATGGAACAAGGAACTCTTCTGGGAAGAAGAGTTCCTTGTTCCATGCATGGTCTGTGTTTAACATATAGGCTATATATATATTCCAAATAGAAAAATAAAAAAATAAAAAATATTCATCTCTTTCTTTAACCTTTGTGTTAACCTAATGCTGTTTAACTTTCATTATCTGATTCTATTTCCATTGATTAGAGCATATACTTTCAATATCACAGGTACTGGTACTTATTGCAGATTTGGATGTTGATGAAGCCAATGTAGCACCATGTTTTACTTCACTTTCTTGGAATTTTGCATTTTGGGATATAAATACTAGCTTTGCTGCTCTGTGTGCTTAATCGGTTTCTTTTGGCTATATGGATATTACTGTATGTGCTAAATGATCTCGGAGGTAATGAAAGGGCGAAATAGAGGTGTATGAGTTTTTGTGTAGGTATATATGTGAGTATGCATGCGTATGTATCTGGAATTCTGGATGTATGCGTGTGTATGGGGTATATATAGTGATGTTAAAAAATTTAATTATAAGGTATACTTTTCCAATGATATATATTATAAAAATAAATAAATAAATAAATAAATAAAATAGGCCATATGGTACCAGTATAGAATGTCCTTTTCAGCCTATTTACAGAAAAAAACGCCTCTCTTGCACTGAGCCTTGTATCGAGATCCATTAAACTTGTGAGAACACTGGCTGGGAGCTGACTGCCCATTGTCCAACCTTTCCAGGACTCTCCCATCCATGCCTCGGATTTTGAATCTCCCACTTAACTATCCTTTAGACCCGCGATGACATTTCCCCCCCAGAGACCATCCATATATATACATACACATACACCCATATACTTATATACCAATATATACATAAATACTTATATACACATATTTATATCTATTATATACGGTATATAATAGATATAAATATGTGTATATAAGTATTTATATATATTGGTATATATGTATATGGGTGTATGTGTATGTATATATATGGATGGTCTCGGGGGGGAAAATATGTCATCGCGGGTCTAAAGGATAGTTAAGTGGGGGATTCAAAATCCGAGGCATGGATGGGAGAGTCCTGGAAAGGTTGGACAATGGGCAGTCAGCTCCCAGCCAGTGTTCTCGCAAGTTTAACGGATCTCAAGATACAAGACTTTCAGTGCAAGAAAGAGGCCAGTTTTTTTCTGTAAATAGCCTGAAAAGGACAGTCTATACTGGTACCATATGGCCTATTTTATTATTTATTTATTTATTTTTATAATATATATCATTGGAAAAGTATACCTTATAATTAAATTGGCAATATCTCTATTAATTATTAAAAAAACAACAAAAAAAAAACAATAGAAAACAATAAAAATGACAACAAAAAAACGACATAAAAAAACCCGTTTTTTAACATCACTATTTGTAATAAAGAATAAAAAAATGTCCATTGTCGGGGGGGGATGGATCCTTATTACAAATTGCTTATTTCCGAAGGTCACTGTAAATGCTTGATGAGTAAATTGATGTTATAATAGATATTTCTTTAAGTTAGTGACCCTCTGCATGAATTCTTTATCTTCCGCTTATTCTGTACCCCCGATTTTAGTGTGTATTCAATAATGAAAGAGTTGGTTTGAATAGCTTTTAATCAATAAATTTAAGTCACATTTGGCTACAAGTTCAGTCCCAAATTTGAAATATAGTACGGTCAAGTTCAGGTTTTTTCTTAAACTAGTCTTAACATTAATTAAATAATTTAAGTTCTATCGTTGCCCATCCACTACATCCCTCGCAGTGGTTTAGGCTAATGGCTCTCAATATTTCTTCAGAAACACAATTTCCATATATTCTCAAACTCCATATCTCGAACTCAAATCTTGAATCTCACTCAATAACTCAAATTTAGTTTTTAATGAGCAAATCCCTTCAAGGCCTACTCGGAGAATTACCAAGCGCTACTCGGCCTTTCACTCTTTCTGGACGAAGTGCCAGATCTCTTCTGATGGGTCCGCATCTGTTTTCGTGCTCCATCCCTCCTACGAGTCCAAAATGCGCAGAGGCAAGCATTTAAGAACAAAGAAAAAGAGGGGGGGAGCGTCACACGAGGCGGTGACACTCAAGGTTTATCTCAAGGGCTGTTTTAAACATGAGGTATTATGGGAACTCGAGTGGCTTGTGTATAACATATATATATATTTTTTTTTATGGGCATGCCCAAGGAAAGATGGGTCATGTTGTTGTTGTTAGTAACCTCCAGGGTCGAAACCCTCGGCACCAAAAAACTGACAGCCACTCAAGCCTCGCCTAGAGATTCCCTAATCCAAGTGTAAAGTGTTTGTCTATGTATGTGGAAGTGATGTGTTTATCCCAAAGGCAGTGTTGAATGAAATGTGTGCAGGTATATATATATATATGAGGGGTCCCACGTCTTAAGGTACCTAAGCGCCAAAATTAAAATTCGTCAGAAATCATCTCCAAAGTTCAGCAATATTCTGGCAATAGTATCTCTGTTATTAATTGAGCTAGAACATTCATTTTTGGCTAAATTAGAGTTCTAAGTATGCTAATGAAGTTGATGAGTTTTTGGAATAGATTTTCATATTTTGTTTTATATATATTTTTTAAAATTTTTTGATTTTCTTATGTCAAACTTTGGGTGAACTTTTGGCTGGTGATAGAGGTGAAAAAATTAGTTCGCTTCATAAGGTTTTCAACCATACTTCTAGTGTCGTAAGGTTATTATAACCCAAACCACAAGATAGAGGAAGGATGAAAATAGTGATATCTATCAAAAACACGTTTTTGCCTGTGGTGGCACTTAGGTACCTTAAGACGTGCGATCCCTCATATATATATATATATATATATATGGGATGAATTTCACAATAAAACACGTGAAATGAATAAATGCTGCAAACCCACAAGGAAAAAGAAAAACGATTCCAAGGCCTTTCGTGTATTCCCTGACGAGGTGTAGCTTTGAATACACGAAAGGCCTTGGAATCGTTTTTCTTTTTCCTTGTGGGTTTGCAGCATATATATATATATATATATATATATATATATATAATAGAACCATATATTTTCAGGCACAAAACTAATGGATAATCTGCTCGAGAGAAGATTTGTATTGATCAATGAAAAAACTCGGATCTAGATTTATTTAAAGGTTGGTTCTAACCTTTTAGGAACATGTTTCACATTGGTAAGTGAACATTTGTAAAAAAAATTGAAAAAATTGGGATGGTATATTTTTTTAAATTTTCATTTTAGAGGCTTATGACATGAGAGAATATGACAAGCTGTTTAAGAGTTTCAAAATGACACTAGAATCAGGACTCTAGCTTTATTAGTTATGTGGCTACAGCAATTTGAAATTTGACAGTAAGTAAAAAATCAGGTCAAAGGTCAAAATTTTGTGACCCCGTATCTCAGCAACCAAAGGTCAGCCAGCTCTAAAATTTGGGGAATTTCAGTTTCTCACACATACCTACTAATGTACCAAATATCATGAAAATCTGAGCAAAATAAAATGTCTTTATGGTCCCAAAACATGGTACCCATCACTTTGCCAGTGGACCTCACAATCTTGAACTACTTTGGTCATGGGGACCCAGGGTGTTTCCATTCCATGCTGGCATATTTTGTTTCTGAAGTATGGTGATGAACCTATGTCTCATCTCCTGTGACAATGCACTAGTGAAATTCTTGACCACTGACAGACTTAGAATATCATTGCAGAAATGACAGGGTGCTGTTCCAGTCAAGCCACCATGTTCAACTGACTCATATAACCAATGTACAGTAGATGGCTGCCAAATTGATGTACAGTGTTGCCAACAATGATTAATGAATTTACCTGATACAAACATAATCAATGTGTAGGTCCTTTAGTTATGAAATTATATGCTATGTGAACTTATTTCCTGACTGCCCCTCATATACACACACACACACACTTGGTAGGGCCATTCCTCACTTAATGAAGGTTTGGTTAACAAATGTTTATTACAAAGGTTTTTATTTAATACTACTATCAAATATTACAAAGGAAATTTTGCTATACCGTAATAAATGTGAAGATTTTTGAAATCTGCGGTGCACTACATTGGCAGTTCCTGCAACACAGGCAAGGTCTCTCCTCCACCCAACACATGGTCTCCCACCATCCCTGCAACACACTTTTGCAGCATCATTGTTCATTGTGCATTCTCACATGTTACATTCATAACGAAAATGATGTTCTATGAAGTGTTATTGTTACTATTTCGTAACCCCAATATATAGCATGGCATCAAAACTTCCAAGCACATCATTATTACCCAATCCAAAATAGATAATTTATATTAGGCTATCAAAAAAAGTGTGCTAGGAACCAAACTGAATTTTTCCCATATAAAACAATAAAAAAATTAGGTTCTGCTTAATGAATTTTCACATAATGAATGCTTTTTAGGAACATAACCCCTTCGTTAAGTGAGGGATGGCTGTGTATATATATATATATATATATATATATATATATATATATATATGTATATATATATATATGGGAATAACAGGCAAAGTGGAAAAATGGATCTACAACTTCCTCAGAAGTCTACAGGTTGTCAAAATTGAAGGTGTATCATCATCAGAATCAGAGTATGCAGCTCAGTACCACAAGGTACAGTACTGGCCCCACTCCTGTTCATTATCATGCTAACAGACAAAAACAGTGGAGTAAACAGCAATAGTACAGTAACATCCTTTGCAGATACAAAGATCAGCAAAAAATCAGCCCTGCAAATGAGTGAAGGCCTTGCAGAGGGACATATGAACAAAATATACACATTGTCAGAAGACACCAGTATGACCTTTAACACCAAGAAATTTCAGCTCTTGAGATATGGTAGAAATGAGGAACTTAAACAGACAGGTCATTCCACAAGTATGTCAACCAATAGCCAAAATTTAAATTTTGCCTATCATCAGTTTTATATACATAGAATTAATTAGCAGACACTCTAGCTTCTGAGTCTGAAATAAGAATTTAGGAATTTTCACTTTATAAAAAGTTAGAGCAGATTATGTCAAAGATATTTTATACATTTTAAAATATGAAATGTCAGCACTTTTGAAACTTCAACTTTTGCATGTTTAGAATATTTGTAGACAAAAAAAAAAAAAAAAAAAAATATATATATATATATATATATATATATAATAGTGTGAGTGTGTTACAGACTCGGTTATGTTATATATTATAGATAGTTATCCTGCTTGATCAACTTTCTGGTATTAAGTCATATTTAGACCTGTTTACCATGTAATGTCCATAATGGAAAATTATGTATTATTAAATTTCTGAAGGACTGATTCAATTTTATTTCATATGACTTCATGTTTAAAGCAGGTTTTGTTCATAGTGTCTATCTGGCAAGTTGCAAAAAATTTTAACCTTTGGCTATTTAGTTATACCCATTATGGATGTTAACATTTAAACCATTATGGACATTATGAAAAATTCCTGTGATGTCCATAATGGTGTTAATACTATAATTGTACAAATATATCTTATGCTTCATGGGTGCTCTGCCTCATGGCACTTTAATGAAAGCTATCATGGTAAGGGACCCCATGATGGTATTGGGGCGGTATTGAAGCACAATACCTACTGTAAAGTTCTGCAATGGAGACTAACGTGGCATCAGCCAGGGATTTTTATGAAGCATCTAAATCATTCACAAACAAAATAAACGTATTATACATAAATCAAGAAGATATTCAAGACTGTGGAAAATGCTATGTTGATAGCTGGGAAAATTGTGGGCTGGCCAAATCAATCCAACATGCTCAAGCTGTAAAAGTAACAAAAGCATGTCTTTATTTACACACAATATATATTTTTTTCATCAGTTATGCCTTTCCCACCTCCACAGGGTGGTGTTGACATACATGTCCACTCTCCATTTGCTCACACTCTCACAACATTTTGTACCTGATCCACCCACCTAACCCCACAAATGGCATGCAGACACTTCATATCCATAACATCCACAATGCAGATATACTTACCATTATGACTTCTGTAAACTAACATGTATGTTTGTCTATTGTACAGGGCCCATACAAGATTGGATTGTTCTATCTCTCATCAGACAGCCTGCCATTTAAGAATTGTGACCTGACTCCAGCAAACAGTTGTCACATGTCACACACAGAAGACTCATCTGTTGCCACTAGCCCAAGAAAAGTTGATTCAGATATGAGTGCTCAGACAAAAATTCATGTAGCTATGAATCATTTCAACTGTCTTTCACATCCAACCTTGGTGCCAGTACTTCAAGTAACTGTGCTGACACTGTCCAAGCTCACCATGCTCTGGGCAAAGAACATGATCAAGATGAGAGTAGTAAAGCTGAAGAGTCCAGAAGGTTGCCAGGAAATTGTTTTATTGAAGTACACAGGGAAAAAACAGATTAGTCATTATGCAGCAATTATTGAAGGTTATACTACCATAGATGATATGATAAATGAATTGTTTAAGAGTAATGTATCAAGACAGAAAAACTGTACTGTCTTTAATTTCCCTGAGAAGAAGGATGCAGACATTATTGGTGAAGAACTAATTGTGACATCACTGCCATACCCAGACAAGTCCTGGTATGACTTATACATTCCCAGGCATAACATTTCCTGACACCATCCATTAAATGAACTACGTAATGTTTTATAATATAAAACTTGGCAAAATTTTATGCTATATATATTTGTGAAAGGAACAATGTTTATTTCATTTGTTAAGCAATAAATGTGGTGGTTATATTTTGGTAACTGTGTAACCATTTATGTTTTCATTACAAAATTATGCAAGAAAATGTTTTGTGAACTGTGTTCTAATGCTGTTTCCTTACTAATTAATGAGCTGATCATTGTAAAAAACTCTCTCTCGCATCTATATAGGTAAAAAATCGCATGGTAATGTCCATAATGGCATTCACAATCAGTTTATTAAAAAATCAAGAAGTAAGTGCCAGCTAAAAATATGCCAATTGGTAGCTTAACCCAACCTTATTAACATGGCATATTCGAGTATTTGATTAGTAGAACTTTATAATTCACAGAAAATTTCTTTACTACATAGAAGATGACAACAGAGGTGGCAATTAAGTAACGTCCATAACAGTAAGTTTAAGATCTCGTGGTTCTCTTAAATGCAAACCTTTATACTTTTTGTAGATGTTAATAGAAAGAAACATCTCCTGCCTTTATTATAAATAGCATTGGTGTAGCTTTTATAGCACATCAGTTATGGCAGGTTGAATGTTAAAAAAAAATGTCTGAATGTAACGTCCATAATGCTGGAATGACCCAGACTGCATACTCCAGATAGACAGGAAATTCAAAGCATAAAAGTGGTTGACTTGGGGGTAATAATGATGGATGATGCCAAATTAGAGAAAATCAGATAGCTTTAAACAAAGCAAAAGCAGTTGTAGGACAGGTATTAGGAACATTCAAGAGGAGGGACAAGACGGTAATGATTCCCCTGTTGAGAATGCTGATCATACCAAACCTTGAATACTGCTCAGTTTTGATGACCCCATATAAAAAGGAAGAAATTAATAAACTAGAAGAAACACACACATTTCACAGCAAAGATTGATGGCTGCAAAGAGTTCAACTACTGGGAAAGACTATGTAAACTAAATCTGTACATCCTGGAAAGAAGAGAGGGGTACACCATAATTACATATGGAAAATTATCAAAAAACTGGTACCAAACCTCAACCTAAACCCAATTACCATCCAAATAATGCTAGAAAATAGGAAAGGCAGAATGTGTTGTGTTCCCAAATTAAAGGCCCAACAGGGGACCTCCTCAACACTGAAGAAAAATAGTTTGGTTGTCAGGGGGCCAAGACTTTTTAACCAGCTTCCAAAGGACTTCAGAAACGTTACAGTGGTCAAAGTTGAAGTCTTCGAGAGAAGACTACACTACATTTCAAATTATTAAGCAGATTGCATTTTCTCCAATGTTTTCAAAAGTTTTTCTCTGATTTCAATGAAATTTATAACAATTACTATATATAGCAGTACTGATGGTATTCATTTCGATAAAATATTTTGATAATTAAAATAATTCTCTTTATTGAAAAATATGTAAAATATGATGATCCAAATTATTAAGCAAGTATTATTCTATTAGGTCATCCCATAAGTAATGCAGCATTTTTTAATTTTTTTTTTTCCATTTTTATCATTATTTTACGGATAGAAATCAAACAACTCTTTGAAGTTATTTATATTTAAATAAGTATTTATTTAAATATAAATAACTTCAAAGAGTTGTTTGATTTCTATCCGTAAAATAATGATAAAAATAGAAAAAAAAAAAAATTTAAAAATGCCGCATTACTTATGGGATGACCTAATATTTACAGATCTAAATGGTGAAAATGGGTAAGAAGAAGGATTTAACACTAACTGAGAAAAGAAAAATAGTCAAGTTACTTGCTGAAAATATAAAATCTGTTGAAATTGTGAAGCAGTTTGGCAGGGCTTATCGAACTGTAAACAAGTTTGTAGCAGAGGGTACCAAACTGAGGCAGCGAAGTGATAAAGGAACTATAAGAAAAGTGACAAGGCAGCAGATATCTGTAATCAAGCACAAATTGCAAAGCATCCATTGTCCTTGAGTAAAGAGGTTTTTGAGCAGGCTGGCATACATAATGTACCAAGAACATCTCAATGTGGAATCCTCCAAACAATTGGCAAGATATGTAAACCTACAATTCAGTCACCATTAACACCCAGGTACAAGAAGCAGCGTGTTGAGTGGGCGCGTCAGTATGTGAAAACAGATTTTAATACTGTATTGTTAACTGATGAATGAAGAGCAACCCTTGAGGGATCTGATGGTTGGTCAAGAAGATGGATTGCTAGGGGTCAGTCTCCACCATGGAATGAGGTTTTCTTTTAGAAAGTTTGTGTAAGACTAGGCATTCATTTTTACACCATCAGGCACTCTGTATGGGACAGCTACTTCATTGCCTATCAATCCTGCCCAAAACATGACACTACCTCCACCTTGTTGGTGGCTTAATCTCAATGGTAGAAATTGGCTCTCAGCGATCCATCTTCTTGACCAACTATCAGATCCCTCAAGGGTTGCTCTTCATTCATCGGTTAACAATACAGTATTAAAATCTGTTTTCACAGACTGATGCGCCCATTTAACACATTGCTTCTTGTACCTGGGTGTTAATGGTGACTGCTAGGATGAGTTTTGTTCCAGGACAGATAAATATTTCCAGTGAGCCTTTAGTAGATCTAAAAAAAAGTGTTAAATTGCCACCACTTCACATCAAACTGGGCTTGATGAAAAATTTTTGTGAAAGCTATGGACAAGAAGAGTGAGGCATTTATTTATTTGAGGAATATATTTCCAAGGTTAAGCAAAGCTAAAATCGGAGAAGGAATTTTGTTGGCCCATAAATAAGGAAAGTTATGAAGGATACCAATTTTGACAGCAAATTAAATGAGGTAGAAAAAGCAGCATGGGTGGCCTTTCATATTGGTTTGTTCAAACTTCCTCAGTAAAGTCAAGTCTGATTATTGTTACTATGGTGAATGAGATGTTAAGGTGCTATAAATCTATGGGTTGTAATGTCTTTGAAGGTGCATTTCCTTGACTCTCATTTAGATTTCTTTTGAACCAATTTGGGTGCTGTTAGTGATGAGCACAGTGAAAGATTCCATCAGGAGATAGCCATTATGGAAAAGCAGTTCCAGGGAAGGTGGAATTCCAGTATGTTGGTTGAATATTGCTGGTTTTTCATTAGGGAAACTCCCGAGAGCATGTACAAGGGAAAAACATCAGCAAAAAGATTTTAATTGTTCTGATGTAATAATTATGTTGAGATATTCAGTATATTCTAGTCTGTGTATAAGACTTTTATTAAATGTCCCTTCAAAATGGTTGGTGATATAGGTATTCTGACATTAGATGTGAACTCGACTCATCCAAATTTATAAAAGTCACTTTGTTTTGTTTAAAGGACAGAAAAAGTTTAATTTTGTCATGTAGTGTAATTGTATCTCCAGAACCACTATTCCAAGCACTTCACTTTATCATATTTTCCTTTATAAAAAAGAAAATCACTTTTAAGGTCATATGTACTAAATTTATTTTACAGAATGTATTCAGTTCTACTCTTTTTATATTTCTAATAAAACCACCTTGTTTATAAAATTCCTACTTTATGACAAGGTTTAAAAATTAGCATAATTACTTAGTGCTGTTTCAAATGAAGTTAGTGATTACTTGTAGAAACTTATACATGTAAGCTTAATTATGTAATTTAATCATTTTTTTTTTTGCCTGATTCTTAGCTAGTTACATAAGATCCATTTTAAATGTATTGCCTGTATCATGAGTTTTAAAATGGCTAGAAATAGAAAAGAATGTGTTTTGAATTTGAGTAAACCCAATGATTGCGAATGGATTTGGAGTATTAAAACTGAAGACATTGAAATTAAAGAAGAAGAATTTGAATCTTGTGAAGGAAATCTTTCAAAAGCAGGTTCATTTACCAATGGAAGCTGTGGTCACGAATGGCAGGTAATGAAAAACTTTTGAAATTACTCTAAATTACCTAAATGAATTGTCCATATTATATTTTCAGAATAAAACTTATTTTTGTGACTCAAAAAAAAAGAAAATCTGAATCAATTTTGGTAAATATTAAGTTTTGGGGACACCAGTTTTTTTTTATCCTTGATTGGCTAAAAGTTGATGTAAGAAATAACTAACCAACCTTGAATAACTACCTAACGTAACCTAATCCAGATGCAAGAGCCACCCTAATTGGTCTGAAGTATGAAATGGGTAGATCACAAAAATTTGGCATCCTAAAACTTAATATTAGCCACATATTTTCATTGATTGTGGAAAAAATTAGAACTTTCATTTAATGAGAATTGGGTTCTGTGTGAAATTCACGCAAATGACTATTTAAGTTCCATCCCTTTAAATGAATAGGCTCCACCTACGAGTATGAGTGGGAGGCAAGAGGGAGCAAATTATAAACAAACCACCATGATTTAATAAATGAAAAATTACCCATTAATTGCCTCTTGTTTCGGCCTGAGAGTTCCTGCTGGGACATTAAAATATTTAATATATTCAGCCTTTACCTCTGGCATGCAGAAGGCACTTTGTTTACTTTTTATCACTCCCAATCTTTGAACATTCTCCCAATATATTCACATGGTCTTGAATGGCCAACTCATAATGTACCAATTCTCTAAATAAAAGTAAACAGATGAAATAAGCTGGAATAGTTCTTGTTACATTAAATTGTCACAAGTGTTTCATAATTATTTAATTACAGTTTAAATTCTTTAATTCATGCTTGAGCATGTATATAGCTACTAGAATTAAGAAATTCTCATTTGCATCAAAATAAATATTTACTAGTTGGTAAAAATTATTTAAATTTCAGGGTTTTGAAGCAGATATGGAGGATAATGTTTCTGTGACAGAAGAGCCACTGGACTTCATTGATGAAAATGTGAATAATCATAACTTGAATGATGATGGAAGCCCTTCAGTAGAACGGGTGAAGCCAAAATTAATGAAATATGTCAATAGCAAGTCTGCAATTCAAACCAAAGTATGGGATGCTTTATATCTATTATGTGATCTTATACAATTTTGCCATGCTGATTTCAAATTTCACAACCATTTTTATGTATCACACAAGGGTTTTTCACAAAATATAAGTTGGATATATTCATAGTATGTATTAAACAACTAAGTTTCCAAGAGTACAAAATTATAAAATACAAAGACAATACATTTCAAAGTAAATTCATCTTTGATACTTAATTCATACATAATAGATCAATCATGATTGTTCAGTAGGAGAAAATTGTTTTTTTGCTTGCTACTTGTGCTGCATTTCTTCTGAGCCTTCCTGTTTCAGAGACCAGCAGTAGTCTGCCATCATGTTGACATTCCACCTCCTTTGGTATCTTTTTTCCACAGACTTGATATCCTGGTGGAACCTTTCTCCTTCTTCCTCACTCGCACTAACCAAGTTTTCGGGAAAATAGTCCAAATGCGAGTGAAGGGAGTGAACCTTTAGACTCGTGTTGCAGCCTAGCTTTCCAAATTATATATATATATATATTAAACCCTTGATAAGTCAGACTATATAGGGCTCTAGCCAGTCTGACTCATCGCAAATTACCTTAATTACCCCCCCTATTTACCCCTAAAGAGGCATAAATACTCTCTAACCTTTCAAGTTTGATTAGTGAGTCTAATACAATGTTCAAAATAAACATTAAAAAACAATAAAACTTTGTTTCACTTACTGTTGCTGGAATTATTTTGAGTGTGAAACACACACAATTTTATTGTTTACCTTTTCATACAATACATATTAAAAAAAATTTCACCTAGTAAAAGAAACAAAATAATAATGGCACTTGACATAGGAAATAAAACGCTTCTCTCAGTAAAATAAACAAAAGACTAATAGCACTTGACAGAGGACAGAGTCTGACTCATCCTGAATTCCGACTCATCGAAGTCTGACTTATCAAGGGTTTACTATACACACACATACACACACACACACACACACACACACACACACACACACACACACACACCTTTGGTTAGCTTCCACCCGAATTGTTCATTCTGATGGTCAAGCTTTTCACTCCACCTTAGACCTACAGTTTAACGTGGAATCTGAACCATGCCCCACCAGCAGCCCAGCGTCTTAACCACTAGGCCACCCAGGGTACCCATTTATCTACCAACCACTTTATTGTGTGGAAGGATGAACAGCTGGGTTTTGCTGCGCACTGGCTGCCATCACCGGGTCTCAAACCCGTGGCCGATGGATTCATAGTCAGCGATGCTAACCACTACACCACAGAGGCACATATATATATATATATATATTTTTTTTTCCTTTAATTTACTGCTGATTCATACCTACTGAAAGTGGTACATATCTCAGTGAGGCAGTGGGTGGGTGGTGTTACTGAGTTGGGGATGGTAGACTAGGGGGGTGAGTAAGGTTCAGTTGTTGGATAGTTTGTAGGAGGGGTATGGTCTGAGACATGATGAAGCAGATGGGAATGAGTGAGGAAAAGGAAAATTGCTTCTGCTGAAAAATGGGGGCCTTCAGCGAGTATGGATTGTAGATGCTCAGGTATGGGAATACTGGACAAGAGAGGGAAACACCTGCAATGAAGAGTGGACAGGTTTGGTCATTCAACCAGGAGATGTATGACAGTGATAAGGGTATAGCAGGTAGGGCAGAGTCGGGCTGGTGATTTAACCATAAGGTGACCATGACTAATGCATGTGTGTCCTAGGTGGAGATGGGCTAGAATCACTTCTTTATAGTGGAACTGATGGAATGAGGAGGCCCAGTATCCTAATTGCAGTTTGATCTTGTGGAGTTTGTTTTGCGTGGCCTGGTCCTATTCCTATTGCCAGATGGAGTGGAGAGTCAGGAACAAGTCGGAGAAAGGGAGGGGCTGGGGGGGGAGGTTGGCAGTAAGCAGGCCGTGTTTGCTGTGCGGTCTGGCTCCTCGTTACCCTGGATACAGACATGTGCTGGGACCCAGCAGAAGACAATTGTCTTGTGTCAGAAGGCTGTTAAAAAGTGGAAGGTTTGCTGGATGGTACAGACGAGCAGATGAGGGGGGTTAAATCTCTCTCGGGAGAGAAGTGTGATTTAGGAATCTGAATAAATGACGAAGAAGCTGGCAGAGTGGGTGCGCACAATGTTGAGGGCCTCCATAATCATGAAGAGTTCTGCCGAGAAAATGGAGGCCTCGCAGGGCAGGCTGATGCCTCGAGAAAGTGGCTGAGCCAATATTACCACTAAGGCGGCCATACCGCGTACCAGCCTCTGAGCAGGAACCATCTGTATGAATGGGAACTGTGTCTGGGTGTTGGGTTGCGTGTTCTCGGAAGAGTGACCTGTATACTGTAGCAGTCATGGTAGTCTTTGGTAAGGCACATAGGTCCCTGCAAAACTTGATAGGGGTGAGGAGCCATGCGGTAGATGCTGTATGAAATGGGGGTAACTGAGGTGGGTGGGTATATTGGAAAGGCCCAGGAAAGAGCGGACCACTTCAGTGAAATGCCAGCTCCATCCCTGGGGTGGGAGTTAAGAAATTGCTATGCATAGAAGCGAAGAGGGTAGTCTCGGTGCACAGAGGTATGTCCTCATGGGGAGCAGACCCCATTGGAGGGCAAGACGGAAGTAATTGCAATCCACTTGGAGGCTGTGGAAGAGCGGAAGGCACCAGTGGTGAGGCGGAGGCCCTGATTAAGGACTGGTCCAAGATATGGAGGCTGAACCATATACTACACTGCCATAGTCCAGCTTCAACTGCACCATGGAAGTGTAAAGGTGAAGGAGAGAGTATTGGTCTGCACCCCATGTGGTGTGGGAGAGGTGATCTAGGAGAGCGAGGGGGACGTTGGAGGGATTGCTTCAGGTGTTTGAGATCGGGAACCCAGTTGAGCCATCAGTCTATAGTCATGCCCAGAAATCATGTGGAGGGTACCACCTCAAGAGGATTGCCATATAACGTGACAGAGGGGACTGGAAGGGTTGAGGGTCTTCTTCTGCTGAAGAGCATACACTTGGACTTGGGGTGGAGAGGCGGAACCCCACTGACATCGCCCACCTTTCCACCTGATAGATGGCAAGCTGAATTTGCTGTTGAATGATGGATGGCATCCTGCCCTGCAAAGTAGATTGCAAGGTCATCCATGTAGATGGAAGAATGGATGTTGGGTGGAAGGCATTTTGAGACTGTGTTCATGACAATGGAAAAGCACAGAACACTGAGGATGCTTCCCTGTGGGACCTCATCCTCCTGCACAAAGGTGTCTGAGAGGACTGAGGCCACCAGAACTTTAAAGGTTTGGGAGGAAAGGAAGCCCCTGATGAAGGTTGGCATGACTGACAAGACCTAGATTTTGGAGCTGACTAAGGATTATTGTCTAATGGGTGGTGGTGTAGGCCTTCTGGATGTCAAAAAAATTGATAAGATGAACTGTCCACTGTCGAAGGCATTCTGTACTGTATGTCTTGGCTAAGGAGCAGGAGGGGATCAGTGGTGGAGCGAAATTGTCTGAAGCTGGACTGGGTAGCCAGGAAGGAATTACTATTTTCAAGGAAGAACAATAGTTGCATAGTGACCATTTTTTCAAAGATTTTGCAGGCACAACACATTAGGGCAATTGGTCTGTAGTTTGTGGGATCAAGGGAATCTTTGCTGGGTTTGGGGATAGGGATTACGTGGGTCTCCCTCCACTGGGAGGGGAAGGCACCCTCTATCCATATGCAGTTATATAGGTCTAATAGGAAAATTTGTGAGGTAGGGTGGATGTGTTGTTGGATCATGCTGTATGGGATACTGTCTGGGCTGGGACAAGGGAATCGTTGAGGGGCCAGTGTTGCTTGTAGTTCACGCATGGTGAAGAGGAGCTATTGTTAGGGGTGGATATAAGGGAACTAACTGTGGAGGAAGAAATGGTGGTGAAGGTAGAAGCTATGTGGTTTGCCACCAATTTGGGCTCACATAGGAATCTGTCATTAGTCTGGAGGACTGGGAGTTGGGAAGGGACATGTCACCTCTTGACACCTTGTACCTCCTTCCAAATGGTAGCTTAAGGTGTGGTGGTGGTGACACCAGATACAAAGGCACACCAAGAAGCTCAGCGCGCTGTCTTCATTGTACAGTGGGTGATGGCCCTGGCCTGCTGCATCTCTGTGTGATGGATGGGAAGTCACATATGGTAGAACCATTGAGTAACCTTCTTCTTGGTGTGTACAGACTCCGTGCACTCTGGGGTCCACCAAGGTACCTGTTGGGTGTTTGAGTAGGTGGAGGTTCGTGGGATGTTAGTGCATGCAGCCGCTACAATGATTGACTTGAAGTATGCAATGCACTGGTCAGAGGATGGGAAGTGGGCACTCGTAAGGGTTGTATGTATATTGTCATGGAAGCGGGACCAATTAGCTTTGGCAGTAATCCATTTCTCTGGTATCTGAATGGTCTGGTCAGGCCAATTGAGTGTGAATTGAACAGGAAAATGGTCACTTCCATAGTCCTCTTGGAGGACTTGCTATGTGAAATCTAGGAGAGCATCAGTTGAAACAAAGGACAGGTCTATACAGGATGGAGTGCAGGTGGTGGCATGGTAGAATGTAGGAGAGCCATTATTGAGGCACTCGAAGGAGAGCTTGGTCATGATCGTAATTGGTGGTGTCTCTCTCCCTACAAGGGGTGGTGGCTATTGAAATTGCCCAGTAATAGAAAGGGCCTGGGAAGTTGTTGTACCATCTCCACCAGGTCATTGTAGGAGACTTGAGTGTGGGGAGGGAGGTATATTGAACAGATGGTGTACTGTCAATCCAGGGAGAGCTGGGTAGCAATCACCTGTAACGGGGATTGCATAGAGAGATTGTGGAAGGGGACTGCATAGTGTATGAAAATGGCAGCCCTGCTTCGAGTGCAGGTAGGAGATGAGGTGGTGGTGTAGGAATTACCAGTAGGGCAGGGCATGGGCCTGGTCCCCAGAATTAGCACCTGGAGATAGACACACTGGATGGGAAGTGGCAATGAAGGAATTAAGGCCTTCATAGTTTGCGAATATTCCTCTGCAGTTCCAGTGTACTATTGTAGTTTTCGGGGGATCCATTATTTGATGATGGGGGATGAGTAAAGGTGTAGGGTCTAGGAAGTTGGAGTGTGAAGGGAGATCTGGGGTTCGCAAAGGCGAAGGATGAGTCAGGAGCATGGCTGGCTATCTGCCATTCACCAGAGAGGGAATTGGTCAGCCAGTCGACCTTCACAGAGATTGCAGGGTCAAGTCAGCTGAGTGAGACTGGAGGCATGGATCATGGCAGCTAGGAGAATGTTGTGGGCTCAGAGGGTGAGAAGTTTCTTGGTGGGCTTCTGTGCTTGGGCCAGGAGGGGGTGTTTTATTTTCCAAAGTGGCACCTTCCCGCCTGTCTGAGGTCTCATGGCAGACCCTGGGTGGCAATAGGCAGTACCAGAAGGACTGGGCAGGTGGGAGGGAGGACATGCTCATGGTGGCTAACAGGGAGGGGGTCAGGAATGTTGGGGAGGCAGGTACTGTGGGGGTGGAAGGAGATGAACCAGTGTGTTCTCGTGGAGAGGTGGAAAAAATGGCACCAGGAGGCAAGGGCAGATCCATAAGACTCATGGGTGCGGCTGAGCTCCTCTCAGCCACACCATGTAGCTGCGACAGAGCCACATCCACTGGATCCTTGGGGGAGAGGATGTTGTCCAGATTGGATCTTGTCATTGGGAGTGGGTCATGTAATTTGGCAACTATTGTCAGAGTATGTGGGGGTAGTGGTGGGACTTCTGCAGTAGGGTGATATGGTCCTCTTAGACAAAGTGAGTGGTGTGAGGGTCTGAGCCATCTTAGATCTTGGGGAAGAGGGAGAGATGTGTTGAAAGGCCAGAGGGTCTGACGACTCACTCTGGCATCTCTTCCTCATCAGCTTGCTCCAGGTGTTAGGTTCTGGTGTGTGTAGAGAGTGCTGGGAGGGCAGGGTTCGAGGTGGCTGGGGCCTGGGTGTCCTGGTCCCAGACTCCTGGGGGATCTGTGGCAGGCAGGGCTGTGGAGTTGGAGTCGGAAGCAATTTTGGGTGGAGTCAGAGTCAGAGTCAGTAGAAATGTACTGACTCCGACTCTGACCTCAATATAAAATCTTAAGAAAATACTATTTTAAGTATAAATATAAATCAAATATATTTATTATTTATACTTAATTAATTATTAGTATTAACCCTTAGTTCTTTTTTTCAGGAAATATTTTTATAATTGTGATACTGATAACTTGATAAGTTTAATTTCAAATTATTGATAAAATTATTTGTTCTAAACTTCAATGCACAATGGCAAAGAGACTTCCAACGAAATCAGCTGTGTTTGAACACTTTACAATCACAAGATGGAAAACATTTCGTGTGTTGAATATAGGTTATGAGTCTAAAAAGTAGCCTGATGATTCATGTGGTGGTGATGAAATGCCTTGTGTTACCATTTACCAATTTAGCAGATTTACCATTAATATATATGACTTTTTATGAAGGAGTTGGAGTCGGACATTTGAAAAATAGAGTAGTCAGAGTCTGAAGTTTTGTGTACTGACTCCATAGCCCTGGTGGCAGGTGCATGAAAAGAAGGGATGGTGGGGGTACAGGAGGTCATTGGGTCCTGCAAGGACTTCCCTTGACCACTGCTCCCCATCCCTCCCAAAGGGAGTTTGAGCAGCAGGCCAGGGTGGCATGCCGAGAGGACAGAGCTGATGACAGAAGCTTAAGATACCCCTGGCCTCGCCTCCCAACTCCGCACCCTGTCTCACGCCTCTCAGAGGCTAAGGAAGTCTGCTACCTGCAGGCCTCAGCCCTCCTCCTCAAACCTGAAGAACATGCATTCAAGGGATGAAGAGGGGTGTGTGCCTTCACAATTGGAGCATTTGGGTGTGTTGGGGCACTTGTCTGGGTGAGTGATTTGTCCACAACGAACACAGTTGGTGTGGCTGTCAGCAAACTGAGCTAATGTATCCAAGCTTGTTGCATTTAAAGCAATGGGTCAGGTCTGGGATGTATGGGCAGACAGTAAGCTTGCATGATGTGCAGTCTCCCATACAATATGGTTGGGAGGAACTAAGGTATTGAAGGGAAGAAGTAGGCATGGGGTGGGGGAAGGGGTGTCCCCCTGTCAGGATGTGAAGCGATGGATCTTAGTGACACCCTGGGGTGCAAGATCCTCCAAGAGCTCATTCATTGTGATCAATAATAGGCGGGTGGGGTAAATAATGCCCTGACTCTGGTTCAGGCGAGGGTGTGGGGCAGGCCTGGATTAAGGGTATGGAGGGCCTAAGGCTAATGGGAAGGAAGGGCCTAAATATATGCAACATAAATTCATAATCCGTAATAGCGCATACATTAATGATTAATCACACAAACTATGACAATTTGACAAATGTAGTTTTATTTTATTCCAATACACAAATTATCCAATATACAATATACACTATTATTCCAATAGATAAATTATAGTTTTATTATAAGTGACTAAAGCGAGTGCGACTACAGTCTACACACATGTATTCAAAGTTTCAAATATAAATGTGCACTTTCCTGGCCTTGGCTGTGGAAAACTCATGAATGATATCATCAAAGTTCAATGATCTCAGAATTTCACTCTCAAATACTCAACAGGGACAAGGCAGTCAGATGATCTTGATTCATGGTCGATCGCAAAAAGCTTTTGACCCTTTTCAGAAGAGAGAATGAACGTTCTCCACTACAATTACTGATCATCAGTGACAAATACAGCTGTAATGCCGTTTCAACATTTGGGAAACATTCGATCATGTTGGATTCAATTATAATGCAGTACATCCAGAGGGCTTGGCTTTCATCATCTTCCTTCTCAATATTTGAGAAGGACGTAAAAGCAACAAATTGCTGAAATTCCTTGGTGAAATCTACTGGTAGATCATCTAGGTATTTGTGACACAGATTTTTTATGCCTTCACTCACTCATGCATTCGACATATTAGGCGACACATTTGTTAGAACACTAAAAAGTTTTTTCAACATCCTCATATTTCTTTATCCCGCGCTCTAATTCACTTTTCAATTTGTCAATGATAGTGCTGAAGGTATTGACTCTGAAATCCTCTTTGGTGCTGAATGTGTGAGCAGTTGCATTGTCACATGTCTTTCGTCTCTTACGGTGTTCAGCTGATTTGTATTCTTCATTATCAGTTCTTTCCATCCTCCGAGCCTCATACTCATTGAATGTGTCCCACATTTGCTGAAGAAGAGTTTTCAGACTCCTCAGTAGGCTTACACCAGTGGCAATGTCAATTTGAGCACTTTGCAAGCTTAGACTGCATCTGTTGAATGGCTGAAGGATATCACTCCAGACCTCACACAAAATACCAGTCTCCAAAGTATACATCACATCAATCAGGTTTTTTGCATTTTTTCTAGTTGCTGGTTTTTGTGATTCATCACAATTGATTTTCTCCAGTGCTTCAGAGATGGAATTCCTTCCAGTGCAGCATCTTGTCAGTTTTTTCTTTGTTCAGCCTCCTTCAACTTTTGCCACCCTCCTTTCTTCGACATGTTATTGAATCAATGTATGCACACAGACAGTCTGAAAGGAAAACAAGTTAATTTAAACAACCATGGGTCTAAAAATGTACCAAAGTTACTCCAACCAATATAAGGTTCAATTTTACTCTGGATTACAAATTTACCATTTATGACAATACTAGAAAAATGAAGGCAAAAAAATCTCCAAGCACTTATGGAATTGCCAGAAATAACTATTGATTACAAATCTATAGAGACACACCCTAATTGTTAAGTTGTGGGTCATAAATCATAATTCATCATAAATTTAATACTTAGCGTTAATTTTGTAATCCAGAGTAGGTAGTCACTTTATATGGGTACTATCACCATTTGTAATTGTATAAACTATATTCAAATAACTGTCAGAAATTGACCACAATTTATTTAAAAAATCAATGAATACTAAACTAATGTTGGTAGCTAATTCAAATGAGAATGTGTACTGGAAAAATTTGCCAGTATGAATTAGCAAGACCAACTTTATTGCTCAGTTCAAAAACAAAATTTGTTTGTTTTCCATTCATTTTTACATTTTCTATGAATGATTAATAGAAAATGTAAAAATGGCTGCTGGAGTGCCCATGGTACTCAATTGTGGACCAGGATTCTAATGTCTCTAACTCTTTCATAATTGTCAACATCACTTTTATAATCTTTTATCTCAAAAATATGCACACCAAGGAACGTGAAGTGTGTGTATCAAGTTGCTAGTATGCAATGTTCTTCCTATGAAATAACCAATGCAAACATGAGCCAAACCAAAAATCAACTTACTCTAAGATTTCATCTTTTGTTTATACATTCCTGGCTTCAGAGCTACCAACTGAAAAGAGTATGTGTTACAACTTGCAACACACACTCTTTTTGGTTGGTAGCTTGAACAAAATTGAAGGGCTTAAAAAAATTGAGGGCCTAAGGCTATAGCCTTATTAAATAAGCCTATGGGTTAATCCAGCCCTGGTGTGGGGAGCTGGACACCAAGCATCTAAGGACCTCAGTGACGGAGAGTAGGGCTTTCATTTCTGCGTCTGAGCGTGATTTTATGAGGAGGGAGCCATCCCTCTGTGGTCACACATCATAGTGGCTGGAGTTGCTGCGGGCTTGGATCGCCTGAAATGTCCATTCAGAGTTGGTTGGAAGGGATCCAGAGGTAGGCCAGATCACTAGGAATTTGTGGATACTTGGAAGGGATAGGGAGGTCGTAGAATCGAATTGGACTGGGATATCCAATGGTCAAAAGGATGGATGTGAATGCCAACTTCCCCGTCTGCTGCAGGGCTCTCTCTGTTGGGAGGCAGGCTGATGGTGGGTGAGGGGGGCATATGGGGAGAGTAAGAAGCCAGGTTTTGAAGGCAAGTCTTGGGCAGAACCTGACTTGCCCGAAGGTGGCTTCCAGTGGTAGAGGACTCGAGGGGGGGGGGGGCCTGGTTGTCCACCACCTAAGTTCTAGGACAAGAAGTAATAGTTTCTATACATTATTGATTTTATAAAACATGGACCCAGGGGACACGAGAAACTGCCTACTGGTGAGAAAGGGAGGCTGAGTGCAAACTGCAGGGGATGGGGTACCTCATCCCCAGAGGGGACACCATTGGTTTAAAAATGGGGCCCCATGATGCGAAAGTTTGCCCCCAAATGGCGCATAAACCTCAGCCCCCCAATCCCACTGGCCTGGACACCCAACCATCCAACACAGTGATGCCCTAAGGGCGTCTCTCTGGAGGACAGCACTGGAGACCCATACTGGGTGCCAAAGACTTTAGTGGCACTTAGCCTGTCTCCCCAGTAGCCTGCCCACCATGACAAGGTGGCCACAGTTGTGGGGGGATATATATACTGGTCAAAAAAAGAAACGCAATTTTTGAGATTTATTAATAAACATGAGGACTCAGTATATAGTAAATGATTCTTTAACATAACAAACAGTCAATAACGCGTATGGCCACCCCTAGCCACAATGCAGGCTTGGAGTCTGGCCCTCATCGACCTCAACAGTCTCTGCAGGAAAGCAACAGGGATGGCCCTCCACTCTTCAATAATTGCATTGGTCAGTTCCCTGATGTTCTGCGGCTGATGCTGACATCTGCGAACTCGCCGTTCAAGTTCATCCCATGCGTGCTCTATCGGTGACATGTCTGGGCTGAAGGCTGGCCATGGTAAGGTCTGCACCTGTTGTCCCTGCAGGTACGCCTGCACTATCCTGGCTGCATGAGGTCTGGCATTGTCCTGTTGCAGGAGCACCAATTCTGGATGTTGCCTCATGAATGGAAGAACATGTGGGTGAAGAATCTCATCCCTGTAGCGCTGGGCAGTCAGAGCGCCATCAACAACCACCAGCTCAGTTCTTGAAGCAAAGGCAATTCCTGCCCAAACCATGACACTTGGTCCTCCCCATCTGTCATGCTCCACTACTGCAGCATCTGAGTATCGCTCCCCTGGTCGTCTGTATACCCTGACATGGCCATCAGAATTGGACAGTCTGAAGCGGGACTCGTCAGAAAGAGGACTTGGTTCCACATTCTTTGTGTCCAGTCACGGTGCTGATAGGCCCATTGCAGGCGTCATTGCCTTCTTGCGTCAGTGAGAAAAGGACCTCTGTAAGGCCTGCGGGATCGGAGTCGTGAATTACGGAGTCGGTTTCTGACGGTCTGGTCACTAATTCTGTTGTTGTGGATACCAGGTGTCTCTCTGGCTGCCTGACGAGCATTCCGCTGCCGATGACGCAGGTGCTGCAGTACAATGTGGCGATCCTGGCGTTGGGTCATCACACGAGGTCGCCCACGTCTTGGCAGGTCCTGAACACTTCCTGTGGCATTGTACCGTCTAACAAGCCTAGAGATTGTGCTGGGATGCACATGCATTCATTGTGCAACTTGGACAGCAGACATGCCTGCATCCAACATGCCCAAGGCACGACCTCTGTTGACCTCTGAGAGTCGTGGCATGCCTCAATCGCGGGAAAAAGTTTGGTTTTCTCAACGGGCAGTGTGTATTCTGTGAAGTCAAAGAAAAAATGCATGCCTTCATAAAGAATACATTCAATTTAATCTCTGTTTATTGTTTGTAATAAAATGGCGTCTTAGCCGGGATTAGTCAGGTTTAAAAACATGCACTAAGTGGCTTTAAAAGATTTGAACAAACATTTAACCATAATCTTGAAACTGTGATAATACCACTAACAACTTAAATTTTACACCATATGCAAGCTAATTGCGTTTCTTTTTTTGACCAGTATATATATGGTATCTGCATATAAATATAGTGAATAAATCAATCTATGTGTATATACAGTAAACCCTCGATAAGTTGGACTTCGATGAGTCAGAATTCGGGATGAGTTGGACTCTGTCCTCTGTCAAGTGCTATTAGTCTTTTGTTTATTTTACTGAAGTGTTTTTATTTCCTATGTCAAGTGCCATTATTATTTTGTTTCTTTCACAAAGTGAAGTTTTTTTTAATACTGTATTATACGAAAAGGGGACAATATTGTTTGCTAACTCTTTCTGTTTAACGTATACATGGCCTTCAAAGCACAACTTTAAGCCACCTTTATTAGATCTTATGAACATGATGGGTACGACAACACTAAAGTAAAGTCTTAAGTAAAGTCTCAAGTAAACTATTGAAAATTCCAGAAAGAGCGAACGAACGAACGAAATATGTAAACTATTTGGGATAAGAACGAACGAATGCACACCTACGTTATTATTCAAATTATTAGCCTTCATTTCTGTTCAGCTGGGGGATTTTTTCCTCCGGGGGATATTTTTCGGGGGGATTTTTTCCTTGTTGGATTTTTTCCGCCGGGGGATTTTTTCCACCAGGTTTTTTTTTCCTAAAAGCACGAAAAGGTAAACCATAAAATTTTTTGTTTCACTCAAAATAATTCCAGCAATGGTAAGTGAAACAGTTTTATTGTTTTTTAATGTTTACTTTGTTTATTTTGAACATTGTATTAGACTCTCAATAATCAAACTTAAAAGGTTAGAGAGTATTTATGCCTCTTTAGGGGTAAATAGGGGGGTAATTAAGGTAATTTGCAATGAGTCAGATTTTTCAATGAGTGGGACTGGCTAGGGCCCTATATAGTCTGACTTATCGAGGGTTTACTGTATTGTATCACATAATGGGTGATACACGGTAGTTATTTGCCAGAAAATTGTATGTGATGAGAAAAAATGGATGTGATTTTTGGATTCAGCACACCTGAATTGATAAAAAACAGTTATGCATGTTGAAACATCAGATATGTTGCATTCCAGTTGATAAAATTATATCACAACAAACTGATGGATATTAATTACCTAAAAATGTGCATTAGAGATGCCATAGCATGAGTTCCTGTAACTGTTTTGGACAATGTTTTCACTGAATGAGAGCTTAGATTTCATGTAGTTATTGAAAATGATGGAAGGCATATGAAGACTTACTAAATGTCAGGTATAATACAGTACTCAAAAGATACTTATGTACTTAAAATTTTCTGAGTGGATCATTTTGGTAGTTATTAAAATTTCTGTTTGCACCATTCATTTAAATAAACACTATATAGCTGTTTATCTTTACACGCTTCAACTTTAAAATGTTTCATAAGATGACCATAATTTGTTGTTACAGTATGTATTTGATGTTCAAACTCCATTAAAAATCAGCAAGAGTCCTGGTGCTTTGCAGAAAAATAAGTCTGAATGGAAAATTAAGTTTTTTCAAACAAAAATTCTAAAATATCTGAAATCAGAGAGTATATTTTTAAGGGAAAAAACTTGTGCAGTGTTGCAATTTAAATTGCTTTCTGTTGTGAATTGACATCCTTCAGCGATATACTTATGCCTGCATTGCATCTGTTAATCTTACATTTAGTTGAATAGACTAAACACAAAGTAACACATAAACACTTGCTTTAATTGCAGCCATTGTTGAGAAGCCAATTTGCATGAGATGAAGTTGCAAATAGAATTAAAACTTTTCATTACATTCAGACCCCAGTTCTCGATATTCATGCAAAAAACTTCTTTTCTACGTGAAGGTCAAAATATGATAATAAAAACCCACTCTAATAGACAGTTTATTTCCACAACAGCTTCGATGCCCACTGGCATCCTCTTTGGGTGGATGCCAGTGGGCATCGAAACTGTTGTGGAAATACTCTGCCTATTAGAGTGGGTTTTTATTATCATATCTAGATATTCAGTTTTCCATACTATCCAAAATGTACAAATCTTCTGATTGTAATGACAGTTGTAAGGTCTTGTCAGAAGAGTGCTCAATCAATTTCATGTAAGTTTCCTGCAAATTTGGTAGACTCTGACACCCTTTTATTGAATGGATTAAGTATACACCTCTTACCAGGCCTTCTATGGATGTGTGGGAGGAGATTGTAGACATCAATTGGCCAGGGAAGTACTCCAGGGGGTACATTAGGCAGGAGACAGGGAGTGCTAGAACTCCCATTTCTTCTGTCACTGTCCTGCTTAGCAGATCTTTTTTCTGTGTTTCATACCCTGTGAGTAGTCCAGTGTGCTCTCAAACATACACTTCTCTCCCTATTCCTCGCTACACATCAGACATGGGGCTGAAGCCCTACATCTGTTACACATGCATGCATCTTACACACTACACATTTTTTTCAAAATTAAAAAAGGGAAAAAAAATGGCATTGACTTCAAGTGTGTCTCCTCTGGGGAGGAGACCATAAATATCCTCACTTCTGGCTCCCCTACTGCCAGTACCTTCATGCAGACCTGGGCAGAGGGGCTGGTTCTGCTACTGCCTATTTGAGATGTCCTGGGCCTCTGCCCGATTCACTTTTCATAAACTTCTGCAACACTTGTGGCCTTTCCTCAAATTTCTGGTTTGTTGAATACCACCACCTCTTCCTCACTAAAACTTGTGTGTCTGGGATGACTTACAGCAACCCCTTTTCTGTACCCTTCTACTTCCTCTATACTTAATTTCATTCTAATGGATGTTGCACACACATATATATATATATATATATATATATCCCCCTCCCCGCGGGCGGTCTTTCTGGGGTGGATCGCCCGCGGGCTCCTGCCTACATGTGGCGAGGGGGGTCAGCCGCGGCTGGGGGCCCTGCCGGGTCCCCGCCCGGTTGCGAAGTGGACTTTTAGCATACCCTGCTATCCTACAGCCCCCTCTTTCCTGTCTTCCCCTCTTTACCCTCTTCCTTGCCCCCTCTGTTTTTTCTGCTTTCTCTGTTCACTTCGCGCGCCCCGTGGGCTGCCGGGGCTGGTCGCTGGGGGTCTCGCCCCCATGGCCGGACTAAGTTGGCTGGTAGGGTGCCCAGGCCTGGGACCCTGGGGGGCCTTGGTCTTTGCTGCCGGCGGGGGAGAACTCTCGACGCTGCAAGGGCCCCTTTTGAAACGGGGGTACCTGCATGGGACGAGGCACCCACCCCCCGCCGGCGTGCGCTTGGTCCCCTTGGGCCCCGGGTAATCGGTTCCCCGCGGCCCCGGGCGCGAAACTACAATAAAAATTTTCTATGGAAACACTTACAACTCTAATGGACTTCGTTGACGACCCGGCTTGTGCATCTGACCTCCCTCTGACTACCTCTTTGGACCGTGGGTCTGGTAAGGGCAGTCGGCAGCCCTCGCCCACCCCGTCTGCTCTTCTTGCCGACGCCTCTCCCTCTCTTCCCCAGGCTCGTGGCGCCGCTGCCCGACCCCCGCCAGTAGCGGATGGACCTGCAGTGGACCCCCCGACCCCTGGATCCCCCCATATTCCACGTCCCGATAGGGACCCACCTGCTTTTTCGCCCTCAGGTGGGAGGCCCGCGGCCCCGGTCGCCTCCCACTCCGGTCGGGCCTCATCGCCCCCGGCCCCCTCGGCCCCTGGGGGACGTGGGACCCGACGTCGCCGTCGCCTTTCTCGTCTTCTCGCCCCCTCGAAGTTCCGGTGGTGTTTGGCCAGACGGCTTCACTCGGCCTTAGGACGATGGACAAGTTCCTCGTCCTCCGCCCCTCCTCCTCCAAGCCCCTCCCCACTAACCACGAACGTCTCTTTCGAGCGATCCATGGGAAGACGGGGACGGCGCGTTTTGACCTTCGGCCTCAGAGGGATGGCTCCATTTTGATAAGGTCGCGTTCCTCTGCCGAAACCTCCTCTCTGCTCGCTATCCCCGATGTCCTGGGCTGCGGGATCACGGTGACTCCCCACCCCCGCCTCAATCAGTGCCAGGGCACAATTTACGCTGCTCGTCTTCTACCCATCCCGGTGGAAGACCTCCAGATTGACCTCGCCTCCCAGGGTGTTGTGAGGGTGTACCGCTTTCCCGACAGATCGCGGTCCCCAACTGCCCCTTCTCCTCGCCTGCTCCTCACTTTCGACTCACTGGTGCCCCCCGTTTCGGTATTCTGGGGCTTTGGTGAGAGACGAGCGTGCGAATTCTCAGTACGACCATACGTGCCAGATCCTACGCGCTGTTTTCAGTGTAATAGGTTTGGCCACGTGAGCAGCTCCTGCCGTCAGCCGGCCCCGTTGTGTGTCCGCTGCGGCGGCCCTCCCCACCCCTTGCCCTGTACTGCTCCGCCTTCCTGCACCAACTGCCATGGACCACACCCTGCTTCATCCCGCTCTTGCCCGTCCTTCCTCTTTGAAAGGGAGGTTCGGGCCCTCTGTTCATCAGAGTTTCTCAGCGCTCGGGAGGCGCGGGAGCGGTTGCGTGGCGGCGAGGCCCGGCGTGGTGCCTCGTACGCCGAGGCTCTCCGTTCCCGGACCCCGTCCTCACCGGCGGTTCCCAACGCGCCTCCACCCACCGTGTCCGCTACTCCCAGTCCATCCTCTGCCGCCCAGCGGACTCCTACCGCGGCTCCCCGTACTACCAGCGCGTCCCCACGTGCTCCCTCCGCGAACGCCGATGCTTCGTCGGCAACCCCCCCTGCCCCTTCTACGCCCTCTCCACCGGCGCCTTCGGCTACCCCCATTCCGGATCGTGACCCGCCGTCACCCACGCGGGCCGCACGACGGAGGGATAGGGGCCGCAAGCGCCGCGCCAGTGGTACCGAAAGGTTCGACGCCATAAGCCTCGCATCACCTTCCTCTCCTAAACACAAACGCCCCCTTCGCCCTACCGCCCCGGTGTCCTCACTGTCCCCACTGCGCAACCGTTATGCACGCTCCCCCCTGGGGTCCCCGTCGGCCCTCGTGGTGGAGGCTGAGATACACCCCTCTCCGGCCCGGTCGATGGACCCACTGGAGGGGGAACTCGCCCGCCTGGTCGGCGTGGGTGGGACGTGCACGCCCCCGCGTTTGACCCGCCCCATCTCTCTCCTCGACCTGCCAATGCCTCTGGGTGAGGTATTATTTTCCACTCCCCCTCGTAGTCCTGCCTCCCCCGCACCTCCGGTGAAGGGAGGGGCATTCTGGATACCTCTCACATCCCCTTCTCTGCATCGCTCTCCCCCGGACGTCCGGGAGACTCCTCCTCTGGAGGACTTGCCGGCGTCTGGTTCCACATCGCCCCCTCGTCGGGGGGACCCTCGCCTTCGCCCTCGTTCGGCGTCCCTCACTGAACTCCGGGGCTTTCCGATTCCCTCTTTAATCTCGGGCCGCCCGATCGGCCCACCCACCCCATAATCATCCTTTACGCTGACCTTCCTACCCCTCCCTATACCTCGCTCCTGCAGTGGAACATCCGCGGGCTCCTGGTAGGCCTCGAGAGTCTCTCCTCTCTCCTGGCCTCCAGGTGTCCGGCGTGTTTCTGCCTTCAGGAGACGATTCTGGGATCCCGTTCCCTCCCTCGAGTGTCCGGTTACTGCGGGCTCCCTTCCCCGCCTCTCGATGGGGCGGGGAGGGGGGGCGCCGCGGTCTTCGTGCACCGCTCCGTCCCTTTCCGCCCCCTCCCGCTCCCTCCCGCTCCGTACAGTCCTGCAAGCTGTGGCCGTGCGCCTTTTCTTGGGGCGCCAGCTCACGGTCTGCTCTCTTTACCTCTCCCCTAACGTACGCCCTCCACCCGATTCTCTCCGTGACCTAATTCTCCAGCTTCCCCGCCCTTTTCTGATTCTCGGGGACTTCAACAGTCGGGACCCGGCCTGGGGGGACGTTTGCTCCACCTTTCTCTCCGGGACCCTTCTCTCCCTTATGGACGAGCTCGAGTTCACCTTTCTGAACGATGGCTCCCCAACCTGCCTTCACTCGGCCCATGACAGTTTCACCTGTATCGACCTTTCCCTGGTTTCCCTCGAAATCGTGACGGAGTTCACCTGGGAGGTCCTGCCGGATTCTTCCGGCAGTGACCATTTCCCAGTGTGTCTTACCCCGACCCGTCTCCTCCCCCCCACCTCTGTCCGCCCGCGCTGGCTGTTCGCCCGAGCAGACTGGGCCTCATACGCGAGGGGCACGGCGATCTCGCCATCAATTCCTGCCTTTCCCTCCGTCAATGAGGCCCTCGCCTTCCTCGAGAGTAAGATCCTCTCGGCTGCCGCCAGTTGCATCCCCCGTACCTCTGGCTCCCCCAGACCGCGAAGCGTCCCATGGTGGACCCCAGAGTGCTCCCATGCCGTTCAGGAGCGGCGCCGTGCCGGCCGCCGCTTCTACCGGACCCGCCAGCTGGAGCACAAGATAGAATTTCAGCGCCTGAAGGCAGTGGCCCGTCGGGTCCTGAAACTGGCCCGGCGTACCTCCTGGCGGAGTTACGTGTCCGGGATCTCCTCCTCGACTGCCCCCTTGACTGTTTGGCGCAAGGTGCGTAGCTTTGAGGGGACCCGTGTCCCCCCTCGACCCCCGGTGCTTCGGGTCGGGGACGACGAGTTCGTGTCCGATCCGGAGGCCGTCGCGAACGCACTCGCGGCGCACTTTGCAGCCATCTCCAGTTCCGATTCCCCCCACTCCCGCCGCGACCCACCGGAATTTCCACCTCATAGGAATGACCCCTATAATCACCTCTTCCACATGACAGAGCTTCGGGAGGCCCTCCGACCCCGACGCTCCTCCGCCCCCGGCCCCGATAATATCCCCTATGACCTTTTACGGCATCTCCACCCCTCTGCTCTCAGCTTTCTACTGGACCTCTATAACCGGATTTGGTTGGAGGGTTCATTTCCGGACCGATGGCGTGAGTCCATCGTCGTCCCCATCCCGAAGCCCGATAAAGACCCCACTCCCGTCGAACTATCGCCCCATTTCCCTAACATGCTGTGCCTGCAAGGTGATGGAGGCGATGGTCGCCTCGCGGCTGTCCTTTACCTTGGAGGCGAGTGACCAGTACCCTGCTACCCAGGCTGGTTTCCGGCGCTTCCGGTCTACCACCGACCCCCTCCTTCTCCTTAGCCATGACGTGCAGGAGGCTTTCTCCGGCGTCAATTTGTACTCGCCGTCTTTTTCGACCTCCAGAAGGCCTACGATACTACCCGGCGGAGCGCGGTCTTCGACTGCTTACGCTCCCTGGGTTTCGTAGGCTTTCTCCCTTCCTTTATTTATAACTTCTTGTCCGCCCGTTCTTTCCGCGTCCGCATCGGTTCTGCCCTCTCTGACCGCTTTCCGTTGGAGGAGGGTGTCCCTCAGGGTAGTGTCCTTAGCGTCTTGTGTTTCTCACTCGTGATGAACACAGTCGCTACGGTCCTGCCTACATCCGTTCGTAGCTCCCTCTATGCCGATGACCTGGCTATCTATTGCTCTGGCCGCCTCCCGTCTTTGGCTGAACGTCGGCTCCAGCTAGCCATCAATGCGGTGGTTCGCTGGGCGTCCTCGGTTGGCTATGCTTTCTCACCCTCTAAGTCTTCCAGTATGCTTTTCCGTCCTCGGCGCCTCCGTCTGTCGCATACCTTCGCTCTTACCCTTGCCGGCACTCCTCTTCCCCTCGTCCCATCCGTTAGATTCCTGGGTATGACCCTCGACGGATTTTTCGGTTGGGTTCCACACCTTAGGCGGTTGCGGCAAACATCTCGCCGCACCCTCTCCCTTTTGGGTCATCTGTCCCACACGACCTGGGGGGCGGACAGGCGTACTCTGCTGCGCCTGTACACCTCCCTGGTGCAATCCCGTGTCGACTACGGCTGTGTGGTCTACAGTTCCGCCTCCTCTCCGGCACTCCGTATGCTGGATCCTCTTCTCCACCGTGGCCTTCGCCTGGCGTCGGGTGCCTTCCGCTCGTCCCCTGTCGCTAGTCTTCAGGTGGACTGTGGACACCCCCCCCTGCCCCTTCGCCGGGGCCTTCTCATGGCGAAGTGTTACCTTCGCATCTGCCGCCTCCCGAAGTCCCTACTCTTCTCCGCGATCTCCCAGGCGCTACCCCGGCCTGACACGTGGCATTTCGCTGCCTCTCTGGCCGAGATTTTCTCGTCCCTGGGGATCCCCCCACCCTCTATTCTGCCGTTCTCCTTCGATCTGTCGCCCCCCTGGCGGACCACCCCTATCTGCCGTTGCCAGGCGCTCCGTGGCCTGCGTAAGGAGTCTCTTCCTGCCGTCCTCCTGTCTTCTTTTCTGGCCCATCTTCCCGTCCATTCGGACGACGTTCCCGTCTACACCGACGGCTCGCGCTCCCCTGCAGGTGTCGCGGCCGCCGTCTTCTCTCCGTCATTGTCACCTACCTCCCGGGGTATCCCCCTGCCGGTTCAGGCCTCCATCTTTTCCGCGGAGCTCTTTGCCCTTCTGGAAGCCCTCCGTCTGGTATCGGGTTGTTCGCGGTCCTCCTGTACCATTTTTTCGGACTCGCTGAGCGCCCTTCAGGCGCTCGAGCGCTATGATTCCCCGGACCCCCTCGTATGCCTTATTCAACAGGAGTACCATGTCCTGCACACCATTCACCGGATCCGGGTCACCTTCTGCTGGGTTCCCGCCCATGTTGGTGTTTCCGGTAATGAGGCGGCGGACCGCTTAGCCCGGTCCGCCGCCTCGCTGCCTCCCCTCCCCCGCCCGCTCCCCTTCTCAGACTATGTGCAGGTCTTTCGTTCCTTTTACGATCGCATGTGGCAACAGTCCTGGGACGATACCACCGGAAATAAACTCTGGTCCATCCGCCCCCGTCTGTCATATTGGGTGTCCTCTTTCCACCGCTCCAGACACAAAGAGGTCGTCCTTGCGCGGCTTCGCATCGGCCATATGCGCCTCACGCATGGCTATCTTATGTTCCGGCAGGAGGCTCCTCGTTGCGCCTCCTGCCAGTCGCCCCTCACCGTCTCTCACATCCTTGTGGAATGCCCCACCCTGTCGTCAGTACGTCGTCGCGCTTTTCCGTTCCTTTCTGATTTCCCCCTCCCCGAACGTTTACGCCTTATGCTCGCTGAGAACCCTCTCTTCTCGCTTGACCGTCTTTTCCTCTTCCTCTCCCAATCTCGCATCCTATCTGAGCTTTAGGTGGCTTCTCACCTGTAGTCCGCTGTTCTCCCTTTTCTAGTGCCTTTTCTCCGTCTCCGTTTCTCTTTCTCGTATTCCGCCTCGCCATGATATCCGCTACCATATAGCGGGAAATGGCGGTAAACGCCCCAATACAAAAAAAAAATATATATATATATATATATATATATATATAATATCAGGGCGTCCCAAAAAAATGTATACACACTTTAACAGCTGATAGCTCAATTGATGTTTCTTTCTTTCCAAGTTAAACCCATTAGAATTAATGATGGCAGTCAGACTAAGCTTTGAACAAAGGAAATTCATTCTAAAATGCTACTGGAAGTGTGAAAACACAGTTGAAGTGCAAAGACAGTTTAGGAGGGAGTTTCAAACAGATCCACCAACGCACTTACCATCACTCGAATTAGAGATAAGTTTGAAGCCGATGGAACTGTTCAGAATGTCCACAAGAAGCGTTCCGGAAGACCACAGACATCGACAAGCCCCACAAAGCAAGAAAGAGTACTGGAAACGCATCACCAAAGTCCAAGAAAATCTGTGCGGCAAGTGAGTCGTGAGGTAGGAATTTTAGAATCGTCTGTCCAACGCATTTTGAAGCGCTGTCAATGGAAAAGTTACATTCCAAGATTAGTCCATGCTATTAATGAAGATGATCCGGACCGAAGAGTGGAGTATTGCGAGTGGTACTTGGCAGGATGTGGATGTGGATTGGACGAAGAGGTTTCGTAGAATACCCTCCGCGTTCACCAGACCTCACACCACTAGACTTTTTTTTATGGGGATACTTAAAAGACAAAGTCTACGCTATAAAACCTGCAACAGTCGCTGAATTGAGAGCAGCCATTGAACGAGAATGCACACAAATACCAAACGAAATGTTTCGTGATGTTTGCGATTCCATTGCTTCGCGTTATCAGCAGTGCCTGGACCAGAACGGACGTCAGTTTGAAAACAGGCGTTGACAAAACAATTAAATAATGTCTGTAGATTCTATTACATTTTGAAAATTAAATGTATTTTAATAAACACTGCCTTTATAAGTATTTAAAGTGGTATACATTTTTTTGGGACGCCCTGTATATATATATATATATATATATATATATATATATATATATATATATATATATATTAGGGTGCCACTTATTTGGGGTGTTTTTCATTTTTTGGGAATTTCTATCAGGACGGGCGCATTTCTGGTGTCATTCCGTCTAAAAACATTGTGTGTAAAATATTTTTGAAATAAAATAATAATTAGAACTGCCTCAACGAGGTCAAAGTTTATACTTTTTGTCGAAAAGTACTCATGGCGTTCTGTTATCATGTCAGTTTTCGTTTCGATAGCTGCTGTAGTTTCTGAGTTGAAAAATGATAACAGACAGACAGACAGACGGTCAGTCGTTGGTTTAGTCTTCCGCACTGGTGTACAGAAGACTAAAATGAGGTATTATACAGGGTGTAACACGAGTTTATCCAAATATTGATACAGGCGAAAGAACATGTTATTCTAAGTAGAAAATGGGTTGGGACGAGTTTTGCCAACACTAACAGTGTTTCATTCTCTTTTTCAGTGAGTTCTGAAACGACGTGATGGCTTCGGCAACAAGATCTAAAACAGCAGTCTATCTCCTGGGGACCGTGGACCACAGCATCACAGGAAGCATGCTGCCTACGGGAAAGCAGGCGCTTCAGTACTTTTTCCACCTTCACCTTGACGTCAAGAAGCTGATCAAGGAAGCAGCCGCTGAGACAGTGACCGCAGTCAAGGAATTCTGGGAGCGGTCCCGTATTCCTACGCAGAAAGACCAACGCGCAAGGGACAAGGTTCTCCGAATGTACGAGAAGTGGCGGGCTCTGAACAAGAACTCGAAACGGCGCACTGTGACCCAAATCAGGAACGAGGCCGAGTTCCTCTCATCCCTTGACCGCCTCTTCGACATCGCACACGAACAGGCGATGTCGATGATCACAATCGAAGAGGACAGGGAGTTCCTGACGGGACAAAGGGCCGAGGTGCGGCGCGGCCGCATCTCCTCCACACGTGACATGACGCTGCACACTGAGGAGGAGCGTGCGAGGAGACAGGAAGCGGAAAGGAGCCGCCGGCAAGATGATGAAAGGGCGAACAGAGAGAGCCGAGAAGAACTCGTCGAACTGGCATCGAGCTCCAGCTCAGGTGCAAGCAGCCCGACTCGGTCACCGACACGGCGTCGTCGCCGAGAAGAAGAGGAAGAGCTCTCTCTCCCGGGCCCGTCCACGTCGAATGCAGAAGCATCTACGACCCCTTTACCACCCAAGCGATTCCGCGCGTCGAAAAAGATGATCACCCCTGATCTCTCTGCAGCGATGGATCGGACGAAACTTACCGACCGAGAAGGTGTTTTTTTGCTGTCGGCGGCTGCGAGGAGCTTGGGCCACGACCCTGAGGAGCTGGTCTTGAACCGCGAATCCTCCCGCCGCGACCGAGCAAAGTTCCGTGCTATGGCAGCAGCGGAAATGAAGGCAGCCTTCCATCCTACTGTGCCGCTGACCGTTCACTGGGACGGGAAAATCGTACCAGCGGCTGACGGAGGCCCTGCTGAAGATCGCCTTCCAGTTCTGGTGTCTGGGGAGAACGTCGACAAGCTTCTGGCTGTGCCCAGCCTCCCCGACGGCACCGGCCGCGCCATGGCGGAAGCCGTCCTCTCTGCCCTCGAGGATTGGGACATCAAGGGACGGATCTGTGCCCTCTCTTTTGACACCACCGCCTCAAACACAGGACTCTCAGGAGGAGCTTGCTATATCATTGACCAGAAACTCGAGAAGACAGTGCTTCATTTGGCTTGCCGCCACCACATCCACGAACTGGTGTGCGAGAAGGCATTCACGGCGTGCCTCGGTCCCTCTACTGGTCCTGACATCCTCCTGTTCAAACGATTCGCCGCCCAGTGGGACTTCATCGATCAAACCAAAGCGAAGCCCTTCGAGGATGGAACCATGCCGCAGCACCTGAAGGACGCCCGCGACGACCTGCTGATCGAATTCAGCCGCCTCCTCGACGGTCAACATCCACGTGATGACTACAGGGAACTTCTGGAGCTCTCTGTAATTGTGCTGGGCGGTCCGAACAAGCGGGGTGCCCGGTTCGCTCGTCCCAGCGCCTTCCATCGCGCGCGCTGGATGGCAAAAGTCATCTATGCCATCAAACTGTTCCTGTTCCGGGAACAGTTTCAGATGTCGTCAGGCGAAGCGGCTGGAATCCGGCGATTCACCATCTTCGCCGTGTCCATCTACGTGACGGCCTGGTACAAAGCGCCGCTCCCGGCAACGGCCCCAGCCGCGGACCTCGCGCTGCTCAAGGCCCTCGTCTATTATCCGGACTCAGCGGTGGCCAAGGCGACGGCGACAGTCTTCGCCAGGCACCTATGGTACTTGAGCGAGCGCCTCGTCACCCTGGCCATCTTCGACGAGGGTATCGACTTGGCGACAAAGCGGGAGATGATTAAAGCGATGGAAGAAGAGGAAGGATCGGAGGATCCCCCGCGGCGTATCAATGTGGACCTGTCCACCGCCTCAATCGCCAACAATACATTGGCCAAGTTCACAACGACTACATCAAAGGAGTTCTTCAAGGTTCTGGACATCAGCACCGCCTTCCTGCTCAAGGATCCGGAGGAGTGGCGGACGGACCCAGCCTTCATCGCCGCATCCCGCCGAGTCCAGGCCCTTCAAGTTGTCAATGACTTCGCGGAGCGCGGGGTGGCGTTGATGCAGTCTTTCAACCTGGCCCTTACCAAGAGTGAAGACCAAAGGCAGTTCCTCTTACAAGTGGTCGAGAAGCACCGCTGTGACTTCCCAACCGCCCGCAAGTCCACCGTGACCTCTGCAAAGTAGGCAACAATGAGAGGGAGATGGGCGCCCATGATACCCCCCCCCCCCTTGAGGGGCTAATACTCGAGTTGAGGGGGACCTAGAGTTGAAAGTATGAAGTCCAGTTATATGTTTTAGGTCAAGATTAGTAGCTTGAACAAACTAGAAGTGATATTTTATTTGCTAGAGGCATAGAACATCATGATCTAAAATTTCTACTTTTCGAGAAAATATACAAACTTTGACCGTATTGAGGCAGTTCTAAATATTGTTTTATTTCAAAAATATTTTACACACGATATTTTTTGACAAAATGGAACCAGAAACGCGCCTGTCCCGATAAAAATTCAAACTTTCGAAAATAAGTGTCACCCTAAATATATATATATATATATATATATATATATATATATATATATATATATATATATAATAATATATATATGCAATGACCTAACTTGCTCTTGTATTCCAGAACTTGAATCCTTTGAATTTTACACACACTGGCCATGGCCTACTTGCCAATCTCAAACCAAATACATCTGTACTGTCTACCTTTCTCCTAATTCTACTGACTATCCAAAATTCTTTGACTACCTCACTTCCAAAGTGGAATACATTCTATCCCACTGTCTTGTTGCTGAAATCTCCATTTTAGGTGATTTTAATATTCACCACCACCTTTGGCTTTCCTCCCATTTCACTGAAATCCCTGGTAAACTAACTTACAACTTCTCTGTCTTGAATAACCTTGAGCAGATTGTACAGCACTCTACTCTTGTCTCTAGTTGCCTTGGAGATGGGCCCAACATTCTGGATTTATTTCTCATCTATCCTTCTTTGTCAAATTTTTTTCTCCAATGGTCTCCTCCAACCACAATCTTATACCTGTTTCTTGTCCTATTGCTCCAGTTCAGTCTTTGGATCCTCCAAACAGGAGGCACCTTTGACACCTTGGCACTGCTGATTGGGAGGCACTTAGGCAGTACTACAATTTCCCATGGAGTGATTACTGCTTTTGTGGGTGGAGCCACTGAGTACATCATGGAGGTGATTCTCTTGCGCATAGAGGTGTACATTCCCTATTCTATTCCTACTAATGCAAAAAAAAAACCTTGGTTTAACTTTCCTTGCTTTGATGAATCAAGATTTAATCTTTGAACATCTGATGGATGGGAAAAAGTGTGGAGAAGAACAGGAGAAAGTCTGTGAACAATACTCATTCCCAGTGGACCATAGTCCAATTGACATACTGTACTCACGTGAGAAAGCAAGACAAGCATTGCAGTGGTGTGGAAGCAATTCTAGGCCCATTGCTGGACATCTAGCATGTAAGCCACTTTCCATAAGTCTCCTTCTAACAGTTCACTCCAATACACTGACATCTCAAGACCTTTCCAGCTCATTGCGGACATTTGTAGCAGTCAAGCAACAATCTCGGAAACACTCAAGACCATGAAATGATCATCATGGACAGATGTGCAGCATGATCTTAGAGATCCTGGTCTTCAGGTGTACTCTCCTGTCTCCACATCATGTTGGTAGACATGTCAAACTGTTGTTCTTGGAATTCTTATGTCATTGGCAATGTAACGCTGGCTCTGACCATCTTCAATTAGTGTGATGACTCTTGCGATGTTCATGGCACTCAAATCCATTGTAAATGTCCAATTCTGAAACCCAAAAGAATTAGCAGTCTATCTGTTACTAAACACAAATGCTTACTCCCACTAGTGGAAGAAAAAAGTAGCATTAGCAGTCTAAGAACAACTGAATGTCAGACTGTCAAATTCTTAAAAGTAAAAAATTTGTTACAGCTAGTGTGTTCGCAGCTGTTGTTGTTTTGTCTCGTTATTTAATTGCCTCATGGACTATATTTTCAAATTTTTAAACTTTTATAAACAGAAGCTTGCCTACTTTTTTGCTTTTTGTGATATTCCAAGTGGGCTGATTTTTCTGTCACCCAGTGTAGTTTCATTAGGAAGAGCAAAAGACATAGTGAAATAAATCTAGCTAGAAATAGCAATAAAGATCCAAAGAAATTCTTCAGTTTTTATAAATATAATAATAAAATGCATGAAAGGATTGGCACAATAGAACATGATAGGATGTTTGAAAAAGATGAGGATATTGTTGGTATTTTTATTGATTATTTTAGCTATGTTTAACTTCCACATTGGAAATATGGATGTTATATATATAACCTTGCTACAGGTTATATATCACAAATCTGTTGATGTACGATAGGTCTTTTAGACTTAAAAAATGCCTCTGTTCAGACTTGGGTCAAGTACTATATTCTCAAGTACAAGTACATTAAATGAAAAGCAGTAAAGTACAGAGCAATGTAAAACATATGAATACAACCCTATTTTGCACACAATAACAATATCCTTTCATACTGCCATGTAATAAGCTTAATCATTTCCTTGCTTGCTACAGGTTATATATATATATAAAAAGGGTGATCCAGAGAAATGGGACCCAAAAGAAACCCCTGTAACTCTTAAAGTATAAGTCCTTTTATAAAATCATACGCATCATTCGAAAGAGGATAGTTACAAGTTTGTACAGGATTGTATAGGTTTTTACAAGACAAGATAAGATACAAAACAAAATAAAAGTGTTAGTTAAAACTAACCCTTCAAGATGACTGCATGGACTGTGGAACAGCTGCGTTTCATAACTGAGCAATATTATGAGCATGGAAGAAGTGTAGTTTCAGCTCAAAGATCTTTCAAGACAAATTTTCAGATGTCAAAATCACCTAAGAAAGTAATCCGTCGGTGTGTCAGAAATTTTTCCCTAATTGGCAGCATTGGAAAAAGAAAACCAACTGGAAGAGTGCGCACAGCAAGGATAGACAAGATCATTAACAGAACTCATGAAATTGTACAGGATAATCCTAACATAAGCATCAGACGTGCTTCTCAGCTGTTAGGAGTTGGATATTGAACAACACACCGTATATTCAAGCAAAATTTAATGCTCTTTCCATATAAAATTCAAACAGTGCAACAACTAAACGATGGAGATTTTGCATGAAGACGACAATTCTGTCAATGGATCCAACAGAAGGTAAATGACACCACCAATTTTCTAGCAACTTTGATTATGTCAGACGAAGCCCATTTTCACTTGAATGGAACTGTAAACAAACAAAATTGTCGTTTCTGGGCAACAGAAAATCCATTGAATATTACCGAAGTCCTGTTGCATAGTCAGCGTGTAAATGTTTGGTGTGGTCTTACTGCATCTCAGATCATAGGGCCGTACTTTTTCGAGGATTCCACTGGAAACACGGTCACTGTAAATGGTGATCGCTACGAAAAAATGTTGACCGATTTCCTTATTCCTAAATTAAGAGATCTTTGTCTAGAAAACCACTGGTTCCAACAAGACGGAGCTACCTGCCATACCATGAGGAACTGCATGGCAGTTTTGCGTCAAACGCTTCCAGGCGAGTTAATCTCAAGATTTGGAGACGTTGAATGGCCCGCAAGGTCTCCAGATTTTTCTCCCTTAGATTATTATCTCTGGGGATATTTAAAGAGTAGGGTCTACAGAAATAACCCAACGACCTTGCAAGAATTGAAGGCCGCCATCACAAATGAGATACAGGCCATACCACCGCACACTCTTGCAAAAGTGATGCAGAACTTACAAGCGAGAACACTGGAATGCTTGGCAACTAATGGAGCACATTTGAAAGGAGTCATTTTTAAAAAATAAATATTTCATAATAAACTTGTAACTCTACTCTTTCGAATGATATATAGTTTTTATGAAAGGAATTAAATATTAAGAATATTTGGCTTTTCTTTATGGGTCCCATTTATCTGGATCACCCATTATATATATATATATATATATATATATATATATATATATATATATATATATATATATATATATATGTGCAATGACCTAACTTGCTCTTGTATTCCAGAACTTGAATCCTTTGAATTTTATTTTATACACACTGGCCATGGCCTGCTTGCCAATCTCAAACCAAATACATCTGTACTGTCTAACTTTCTCCTAATTCTACTGACTATCCAAAATTCTTTGGACTACCTCACTTCCAAAGTGGAATACATTCTATCCCACTGTCTTGTTGCTGAAATCTCCATTTTAGGTGATTTTAATATTCACCACCACCTTTGGCTTTCCTCCCATTTCACTGAAATCCCTGGTAAACTAACTTACAACTTCTCTGTCTTGAATAACCTTGAGCAGATTGTACAGCACTCTACTCTTGTCTCTAGTTGCCTTGGAGATGGGCCCAACATTCTGGATTTATTTCTCATCTATCCTTCTTTGTCAAATTTTTTTCTCCAATGGTCTCCTCCAACCACAATCTTATACCTGTTTCTTGTCCTATTGCTCCAGTTCAGTCTTTGGATCCTCCAAACAGGAGGCACCTTTGACACCTTGGCACTGCTGATTGGGAGGCACTTAGGCAGTACTACAATTTCCCATGGAGTGATTACTGCTTTTGTGGGTGGAGCCACTGAGTACATCATGGAGGTGATTCTCTTGCGCATAGAGGTGTACATTCCCTATTCTATTCCTACTAATGCAAAAAAAAAAACCTTGGTTTAACTTTCCTTGCTTTGATGAATCAAGATTTCTTTGAACATCTGATGGATGGGAAAAAGTGTGGAGAAGAACAGGAGAAAGTCTGTGAACAATACTCATTCCCAGTGGACCATAGTCCAATTGACATACTGTACTCACGTGAGAAAGCAAGACAAGCATTGCAGTGGTGTGGAAGCAATTCTAGGCCCATTGCTGGACATCTAGCATGTAAGCCACTTTCCATAAGTCTCCTTCTAACAGTTCACTCCAATACACTGACATCTCAAGACCTTTCCAGCTCATTGCGGACATTTGTAGCAGTCAAGCAACAATCTCGGAAACACTCAAGACCATGAAATGATCATCATGGACAGATGTGCAGCATGATCTTAGAGATCCTGGTCTTCAGGTGTACTCTCCTGTCTCTACATCATGTTGGTAGACATGTCAAACTGTTGTTCTTGGAATTCTTATGTCATTGGCAATGTAACGCTGGCTCTGACCATCTTCAATTAGTGTGATGACTCTTGCGATGTTCATGGCACTCAAATCCATTGTAAATGTCCAATTCTGAAACCCAAAAGAATTAGCAGTCTATCTGTTACTAAACACAAATGCTTACTCCCACTAGTGGAAGAAAAAAGTAGCATTAGCAGTCTAAGAACAACTGAATGTCAGACTGTCAAATTCTTAAAAGTAAAAAATTTGTTACAGCTAGTGTGTTCGCAGCTGTTGTTGTTTTGTCTCGTTATTTAATTGCCTCATGGACTATATTTTCAAATTTTTAAACTTTTATAAACAGAAGCTTGCCTACTTTTTGCTTTTTGTGATATTCCAAGTGGGCTGATTTTTCTGTCACCCAGTGTAGTTTCATTAGGAAGAGCAAAAGACATAGTGAAATAAATCTAGCTAGAAATAGCAATAAAGATCCAAAGAAATTCTTCAGTTTTATAATATAATAATAAAATGCATGAAAGGATTGGCACAATAGAACATGATAGGATGTTTGAAAAAGATGAGGATATTGTTGGTATTTTTATTGATTATTTTAGCTATGTTTAACTTCCACATTGGAAATATGGATGTTATATATAACCTTGCTACAGGTTATATATCACAAATCTGTTGATGTACGATAGGTCTTTTAGACTTAAAAAATGCCTCTGTTCAGACTTGGGTCAAGTACTATATTCTCAAGTACAAGTACATTAAATGAAAAGCAGTAAAGTACAGAGCAATGTAAAACATATGAATACAACCCTATTTTGCACACAATAACAATATCCTTTCATACTGCCATGTAATAAGCTTAATCATTTCCTTGCTTGCTACAGGTTATATATATATATATAAAAAGGGTGATCCAGAGAAATGGGACCCAAAAGAAACCCCTGTAACTCTTAAAGTATTAGTCCTTTTATAAAATCATACGCATCATTCGAAAGAGGATAGTTACAAGTTTGTACAGGATTGTATAGGTTTTGACAATACAAGACAAGATAAGATACAAAACAAAATAAAAGTGTTAGTTAAAACTAACCCTTCAAGATGACTGCATGGACTGTGGAACAGCTGCGTTTCATAACTGAGCAATATTATGAGCATGGAAGAAGTGTAGTTTCAGCTCAAAGATCTTTCAAGACAAATTTTCAGATGTCAAAATCACCTAAGAAAGTTCCGTCGGTGTGTCAGAAATTTTTCCCTAATTGGCAGCATTGGAAAAAGAAAACCAACTGGAAGAGTGCGCACAGCAAGGATAGACAAGATCATTAACAGAACTCATGAAATTGTACAGGATAATCCTAACATAAGCATCAGACGTGCTTCTCAGCTGTTAGGAGTTGGATATTGAACAACACACCGTATATTCAAGCAAAATTTAATGCTCTTTCCATATAAAATTCAAACAGTGCAACAACTAAACGATGGAGATTTGCATGAAGACGACAATTCTGTCAATGGATCCAACAGAAGGTAAATGACACCACCAATTTTCTAGCAACTTTGATTATGTCAGACGAAGCCCATTTTCACTTGAATGGAACTGTAAACAAACAAAATTGTCGTTTCTGGGCAACAGAAAATCCATTGAATATTACCGAAGTCCTGTTGCATAGTCAGCGTGTAAATGTTTGGTGTGGTCTTACTGCATCTCAGATCATAGGGCCGTACTTTTTCGAGGATTCCACTGGAAACACGGTCACTGTAAATGGTGATCGCTACGAAAAAATGTTGACCGATTTCCTTATTCCTAAATTAAGAGATCTTTGTCTAGAAAACCACTGGTTCCAACAAGACGGAGCTACCTGCCATACCACGAGGAACTGCATGGCAGTTTTGCATCAAACGTTTCCAGGCGAGTTAATCTCAAGATTTGGAGACGTTGAATGGCCCGCAAGGTCTCCAGATTTTTCTCCCTTAGATTATTATCTCTGGGGATATTTAAAGAGTAGGGTCTACAGAAATAACCCAACGACCTTGCAAGAATTGAAGGCCGCCATCACAAATGAGATACAGGCCATACCACCGCACACTCTTGCAAAAGTGATGCAGAACTTACAAGCGAGAACACTGGAATGCTTGGCAACTAATGGAGCACATTTGAAAGGAGTCATTTTTAAAAAATAAATATTTCATAAAAACTTGTAACTCTACTCTTTCGAATGATATATATTTTTATGAAAGGAATTAAATATTAAGAATATTTGGCTTTTCTTTATGGGTCCCATTTATCTGGATCACCCATTATATATATATATATATATATATATATATATATATATATGTGCAATGACCTAACTTGCTCTTGTATTCCAGAACTTGAATCCTTTGAATTTTATTTTATACACACTGGCCATGGCCTGCTTGCCAATCTCAAACCAAATACATCTGTACTGTCTAACTTTCTCCTAATTCTACTGACTATCCAAAATTCTTTGACTACCTCACTTCCAAAGTGGAATACATTCTATCCCGCTGTCTTGTTGCTGAAATCTCCATTTTAGGCGATTTTAATATTCACCACCATGTTTTACATTGCTCTGTACTTTACTGCTTTTCATTTAATGTACTTGTACTTGAGAATGTAGTACTTGACCCAAGTCTGAACATAGGCATTTTTGTAAGTCTAAAAGACCTGTCATACATCAAATTTAGGGTTCTGCCAGAATCTTTTTTATAATTTACCCAGAGTTGCTGTCCATATATATTAATGCAGAAAGTATGAAAGGGTGTCTTTAGTTCCACTTGTACAGAACTGGAAGTTCCTTATAGTCATATTCACTTAGCACAAAGGTTTCAAGATTTTCTTGTATCTGAGTCATCACTCAAGGAGCTGGTGATGGTTTGACCCAAATACTTAAACTCTTGTACTTCCTCAATTACTTCACCTCTCATTTTAAACATAATATGAGCTGGCTATTACAGCTTTTAGGATAAAATTGTATAACCTTAGTTTTTGTAACATTAAAAAGAATATCATGTTTCTGCAAATACACTTTGCAGACTTTTAATAGCCAATCCAGACCTTTAACAGGGACTTATTAATACCATGTCATTGGCATAGACTTAAGTTATTTATCCTTGTGTTATCTATACAACATCCCACTGTTGCCTCATTAAGTGGAGCAATTAATCCATCAATATACACATTAAACAGCATAGGAGAGACCAAGGAGCCTTGTCTCACCCAGCAAGAGGAGCCAAAACATTCGGATAGCACATTGTTTCACTTAACAGTAAAAGATTGGTGAGAATACCAAAATTTCAATAAATTTAATATGTACATGGGAACTTTCCTGTCTTCTAGTTTTTTAAATAAAATATTTTGGTTCTTTCACTCTATCATATGCCTTACTTATATCTAGGAAACTGCTATAGATAGTTGAATTACTGTCAGTGTATTTAAATATTATTTCTTTAATAGCATGCTGCATTCATAGTTTCATTTTTTGGTAAAAAATACAATCCTCCATGCCCCTTTGCATTAGAGTTGATTGTAGGTACACTAACATTTTTTAGCATTTTGGGGTTTTCAGTCTTTAACTGTCTTGCAGTAATAAAAGGCCACTTTAAAACTATTCTCATCAGCTTTTCAGTTGTTTTCGAAGTCTTCCTTTTCTTTCCAGGCCTAACCTTTGGTTGTGATGTGCTGCCATGTGGATCAGGGGCAGACTGCTCACACCATTGTTGTACAGTACCATACTTCAAGCTATGTTTAGCTTTCTACTAATTTCACTTATGCTGTAACTTTCTTAAGGCAACATATAGCGCCTCTAATTTCAGATGTAAATGGCTTCACCATATTAGCTACAAATCACAAATTAATTACACTTAAAATCAGCACCAAACTTACAAATAAATCACTCAAATTGTCAGGAGCTTTAATTGCATGTATGCCCACAATCATTGCTCAGAGAACACAGACCTATTCATTAAGAAACAATACTTAAGTACTCTAAATGGCAATGCCCACAAAATTGAAATTGGATGAATCATTTAGAAAGTCACTCAAATCAAAATGCCAGCCACGGTCATGAATTTCAGCATAATGTGACCATTTTCATTGACTGGCATTGTATTATGATACTGAACAATTACTACTGTATTATATTTCTTAAAAACAAAGAAAACAAAACATTTATTTTAGATCATTCACAATCCATAGCACTTAACCTAACATACAAATACGATCTTATTATACACTAAACCTAATATGCATATACAGTCTTTGCTACATTGCAAAAATAAGGCATTGTACACCAGCAGTTGTGTGAATCAAGGCTACTGTATAGATGAAAGGTACACAGTATCTGAGGCCAGCACATTTTACAGTAACACATTGAAGCTGTTTTTGATCCTTTGTTACTCCTTATTTTTTTATTATATTTATTCTGCCATTTACCACCAGAGTCTTGCTGGTTGGATTGCTGCTATATTAGTCCAGAATGATGTGGTCCGTAAACAAAAGCCATATATTTGGGCTGGGGATTCCTCTCTCCCCAGATGTTAAGGAATAGGAATTTCCTAAGTCCAATTTCTAACCTTTCAATCAATGAACAAATTTAAACCAATACATTCTAGTTGGTCTAAAGCACCAATTAAACTGTTGTTATTTTAATTTTACTTCAAAAAATAATTCCCATAATTTCATTTCAAATAATAATTGAATAATAATAATAATAATAATAATTATTATTATTATTAATAATAATATGTATTGTCATTCTAGAGGTGGGGCCACCAGCTTGACCTTCATGTGAAGAGAGACCAATGCACGAAACAACATAAGGTTCATAAGGTAAGGTTTATGGCCTTTATTACCTACCCTGAGTTAAACTTCATTTGATGATACTTCTTACTGGCCTTTTGTGCATCCAATGTCAAGATACAGAGTTGCTCTGCTTGACCTTACTGAGAATAAGCATAAGCAGGGATAGATTTCTTGTAAGAATTGGTAATTATTTACCAATTACTAAGGGTAACTGGTAAATCATTCTGTAGAGTCTGAAGATTTTTTGTTATATGTAGGCTTTAAGTTTTAGACACGCTTAACCCTTTAACGACAGATGGTACCTTAAGGTCCACCAGAAATAATAATATAAATTGTACTACAATGCCTCATTTCTATAAATGTTTCTACGTGTTTATATATAGATGTCATTTAGTTGTCGGGAAAGGAACCCAAAATGTGTATCATTTCAGTGACTAGTTACTAAAATATTTAGTTTTCAATAACAATAAAACCTATACATTCTGGCAACAAGAGTGACCGCATATGCTGCGGACTAGTCCCTAACCCTTTACGGATGAGTCTGCAGCATATGCGGTCACTCTTGTTGCCAGAATGTATAGGTTTTATTGTTATTGAAAACTAAATATTTTAGTAACTAGTCACTGAAATGATACACATTTTGGGTTCCTTTCCCGACAACTAAATGACATCTATATATAAACACGTAGAAACATTTATAGAAATGAGGCATTGTAGTACAATTTATATTATTATTTCTGGTGGACCTTAAGGTACCATCTGTCATTAAAGGGTTAAAGGTTTCCAGAAATGGAATTTTAATTTAATTGCATAAAGGTAAATTTACTTGAAAATTTTGGATGTACTATCAATTTGGATAAGAGTTAAGCATCAGTGTTTATAATTTATGTGCCTGACCAAATAAATTTGGAGGGGCCATAATACATTGCATTTGTCTGTTCCTCATACTTTTGTATCTAGGCTATAACTTTAGGATCACTCATGATGAAACTTCAATACACATGGATCATGACAAGACTGTGTGTCATGAGCAAAATCAGGTTCCTGTATTAACCCTTTAAGGACGAGTCCACAGCATATGTGGCCACTCTTGTTACCAGAATGTATAGGTTTAATTGTTACTCAAAACTAAATATTTTAGTAACTAGTCACTGAAGTGATACACATTTTGGGTTCCTTTCCCGACAACTAAATGACATCTATATATAAACATGTAGAAACATTTATAGAAAAAGCATTGTAGTACAATTTATATTATTATTTCTGGTGGACCTTAAGGTACCATCCGTCATTAAAGGGTTAAAGGTCAAATGGAGCTTTTTCATGTCTGTGCTATAATTTTTGAACCACTCGACATAATTTGATGAACTTCACATACGTATGGATCATGAATAGATATTGTGTCATGAGCAAGAAATGGGTCCATGCATCAAAGGTCAGGTTCAGAAATAGGGCTCAAAGGTCAGTTGGTGGTCCATGTCATAATGGACCCACTCAACATAAATTTATGAAACTTCACACACACATGGATCATCACAAGCTGTATTATGAGCAAGACTCCAGTTCTTGCACCAAAGGTCAAGGTCATAAATAGAGGAGGGGAGTTTGATGTCATTCAAACATTTGTTGTTATATTTGGAGATCATTTTTCACATTATGTATCTGTTCATGAGTAAATACTAAATTCAAGCATTTTTTCATTATTGGCTTTTGTAAAGGCTCAGGTTGACAGCATTGCCACACTGAATTCTGGCCCACGGATCTATTTAAAATATTTAAGTTAAAAACTTCTTTCAACACAGAAAAATCAGAGGAACTCAATCCTGCAATGATGATAAATATGAAACTATAAAAGGTTACACAAAACAGTCTGGGGATTCTATACAGATTTAAATGTTTATTCATTTTCTTAGAGCATTATGCAAAATCATGCTTGTACCTTCATGATGTTCCATATATATATATATAGGTGGCCTAGTGGTTAAGACGCTGGGCTGCTGATGGGGCGTGGTTTGGATTCCACGTTAAACTGTAGGTCTAAGGTGGAGTGAAAAGCTTGACCTTCGTCAGAATAAACAATTCGGGCGGAAGCTAACCAAAGGTTACCAAAGGTAAGGTAAAAGTATATATATATATGCTAAATAAGAACCAAATAATTAATGAGTGATAATTATTGATAGTTGTGCATACTCATAAAAACAATAAAACAATAATTTTACTGAAACTATTCAGTATCATGTAAAGAATTACTCCATTCATTATTTCTCAAAGATGTCCATAAAAACACATCTGGATGGCCAACATGCCTAACTTCAAAATCACTTGAATATCAGATACCTCTGCAGGCCTCCGATATTGGTTTTAAAGATTAAGTGGTTATATATTTAAATACATTTTTTTAAACAGTATAACATAATTATTATTATTTTCAGGTATGTAAAAGCAATGAAAAAGCAGAGAGAGAGAAAAAACAAGCTTACCTGATGTTCATAAATGTAGAGTTTGCCCATATAGTACAACAAATTTTGGTCAGCTTCTAGACCATTTAAAAATTCACCAGAGGAAAAAGGAGATAAAAGAGCTTAAATGTGAATTTTGCTCTTTTGTTACAAAGAATGAATCTACCCTCAAAATTCATTCGAGGGGTCACACTGGTGAAAAGCCTTTTCACTGTGTGATTTGTTCATTTAAGACAGCGCGAAATGGTTGTCTTAATAGACATTTAAAAATTCATTCTGGAGAAAAGACAGAGAGGCCTTTTAAGTGTGACATTTGTTCATATGCTGCAGCAGTGAAGTCTCGTCTTGCTTTACATTTAAGAATTCACACAGGTGAAAAGCCATTTAAATGTAGTGATTGTTCTTATTCTACAACAACCCCTTTTTGCCTTAAAATTCATGCAAGAACTCACACGGGTGAAAAGCCTCTTCAATGTAAACTTTGTCCTTATGCCGCAAGAGCTCAATCGGCTTTCAACAATCATTTAAGAACTCACACAGGTGAAAAACCTTATAAATGTAGAGACTGTCCCTATGCCTCTGCAGCAATTTCTGCTCTTAAAGAACACTTGAAAAAACACAGTGAAGAGAAACCTTTTAAATGCGAACATTGCTCATATAGTACCAAAAGAAATTCTGGTCTAAAATCCCATTCAAGAATTCACCCTGGGGTGCAATCCCCTGTTGCAGATGGACCTGAGATAGGCAAGGATCATATCTCATAGGAGATAAGGTATACTGAAGTTTGTGACCATTTTTTTTGTAATGTTGTACATATAAAATTATAAATATAGGACTTCAGTATTAAAAACTTATAATATCAGTGTAATAAAATCATTAACATCTGAGGGATTATTATTTTCTACGCACCTCTGTAACCAAACCTATATTTTTGAGGTTTGGAAAGTAACTCCCTATTTTAAACTTTTAATTTATTACTTTTTAACTAACACAGATACTTTTATACCATTTTGAAGCATATTCACTATCATTTTGTAAGATATGCTTCGTATTGCATTTTTGTCTTGTTCCAAACATGTTTCATGATTGGTGGATGTTTGAAAAGTAACTCCCTCTTAAATTTGTAATTGCCCTTCAACTGATATAGATATTGAAACCATTTTTTCACCATTTTGAAGTGTATTAGATAGCATTTTGTAATATACTGTATGTCTCAGATTTCCATATATGCTTCTGCATTTTTTCAGAGTTTAATGTAACATTATTAGTATTTTCAGATATTTAAAATCTGTGAAAATTTTTGAAGCAATTTCAAGAGTAAACAAAGCAAGATCAAATGATATTTGTAAATGCAAATTTACCCCTATGGTACAACAGAATACAGCCAGCTTAAAAACCATTTCGGAATTCATATGGTTAAAAAGGATAAAATTCCATAAGTGGGGAATTTGTTGTTACACCACAGAGCATAATTCTATTTACTCTGAAAATTCATTCAAGAATTCGCATAAAAGGGCTGAATGATTTGAAGCTATATGCAGACTCTGACCAAAACCTAGAATACCTATTACGGATCGTACATGCTTTCTCCAGTGACATAAAAATGAAGTTTGAATTGGATAAGTGTACTAAATGTACTCTTAGGGGAGGTAAGAAAATACAAACCTATAACATCAATTTAGAAAAAGATACTGAGATTAAGAACTTGGAAGAGGATAGTTTCTATTAATACTTTGGAATAGAAGAAAGTGGTAATATAGAACATCGGCAAATGCGAGATAAAATCAGTGGAGAGTATGTGCAAAGACTGAAAAAGATCTGCAAGACCCAACTTGCATCAAAGAACAAAATTACGGCTATAAATTGACTCGCCATTCCTGTTATTAATTACAGTATAGGGATAATAGACTGGCCGCAATCAGAACTGAATAAAACGATGTTAAGACCAGGAAAATCCTCTCTAAATAGAATAGCGTACAGGAATTAGTTTCTTCCCAGATTGTACCTACCAAGGAAATTGGGAGGGATGGGATTGACTGAGGCTAACCAGCTGCACCGATCATCGACCATCAGCATTGGGCAGTATCTGAGGAGCTCTATTAATCCTACAATAGCTCTGGTTCGTAAACACCACATCACAGGAGTAACTCAACAAACTTCCATAACCAAACTGGCGCAACACTTTGGAGGAAATAGTATACAGAAGTAGTAGAAACTGAAAGAGTACCAGCCACATTAATTGCTAAGAAAAGTCTCAAAAAATTTGTTCTAGAACAAGTCAAACATGCAGAAGAATGGGAACAACACCAAAGGGCTGGAAAATATTATCAAGAACTTCAGGACATCAATAAAGAAAGGTCATTGGAATGGCTAAGGAGAGGAGTTTTGCAGTATGATGGAGAACGACTAATACTGGATGCCCGAGATCTTGCACTCCTAACAAATGCATTTAAAAAAAATGGCTGGACTCAGTAATAATGACAGTTGTAGATTCTGTCATGCTGAGGTGGAAAGTGTTGGCCATCTAATATCAGGCTGTAGGGTGCTCATGGCAGATGGGCACTATACAGCCAGACAAGAAAATTTGTAAATATATCCACTGGAAGATTCTGACAGCATTAGAACTGGAATTTAGTAAAACTGAATGGGATCATAGTAAATAGCTACTATACTATCTATTATGATACAATAATACCAACTGCCCTTTCATATATAACTCAGCAGTAAAACCAGACATAGTAGTGTGGGACAAGAGGGAAAAGGTTGCCTTACTGATTGAGGTGTGTCTCAAGTGACTACGGCGTCAACAGAGCAGAAAGAAAAAATTACCAAATATCAGGCGCTTTTATATGATATAAAGAGAAACTGGCCATTGAAAGAAGCTGCCATTCTCCCCCATCATAGTTGGCGCTACAGGTATGATGAACAACTTAACATTTTACCTGAAATCAACCCCAGGACAGCCCCAGGCCATAGAGATCCAAATGGGGACATTAAAAGGAAGTCACTCTCCTCAAACGAACGCTATGCCAAGTTCAAACATAATTGGAGTGTTTGGCTTTGGGTGTAAAGCGTATTCCAAAAAAAGGATAAACCAAAAGTGAAAAGCCGCCTCACTCTGGGGTTTGTCCATTTATGACGGCATGAAATGGTAACCTTCAAAGACATTTAAAAATTCATACTAGGGGAAAGCTTTTCAAGTGAAATTTGCTCATTTGCTTTATCATTAAAGTCTCGTCTTAATTTACATTTAAGAATTCACAACTTAACAATAAGATTGCAGCCATCAATCAACTAACCATACCATGTTTCCAATACAGTGTTGGAATCATAGATTAGCCTCAGGGAGACATTAATAAGCTTCATGTGAAAACGAGAAAGATCCTTACCATTAATGAGATGACATAGAAACCAGTGCATAGAGACAATCTATCTACCTAGAAAAGGTGGTAATATGGGTCTTGTGGAGATTAATCAAGCGCATAGGGCAACAATTGTAAGTCTAGGCCAATATATTTCAAGCTCTAATGATAAGCATATACAGCTGGTCAGAGAACACCAGCAAATCTTAAGCCAACAAACTTCCATCACAAAGCTGGCACAATTACTTGCTGACGAAATAAACGCAGGAGACCAACTACAGTAACAGGCAAAAAACAAGAACTAACTATACCCAAAGAGTACAGTGTAGGGCATAGTTAATTAATTATTTTTAGGAAAAAGTTATGAAATATTCTAATTAATCAATGATTAACTGATTAAAAATTAAATACTTCTGAAAAGAGTAAGAAAGAGCTTTATTGTTTCTGTTGTGTGAGATGAGACCGAAGAAACATTTTGCTCGCATTTAGTTTGCTTTAGTTCAAGAAATCAGGCATGGGCGGATTAGACAGTTTATACATGCAAAAAGGTGCCAAATTCAAATACATTACAAAATTTAAGGTGAAATGATGCTGAAATTATGAGGAAAATTAATCATTTCCCGTCATTTTCTAAAAATATTTTTGGATTAATTAATGGTTAAATTCGAAACAATGATTAACTGATTAATCATAACCATGCTCTAGTACAGCCGTGTAATAAAGAAACTTGGAGACAACATGCTAGGGCAGGAAGATACATCAGAGGGCTAGAAATGGACTATACAGATAAGGAAAGATCCCTGGGATGGTGAAAGGCTGATCTTGGGGCACAAGCCCATGCACTGTATACCAACGAATTCATGAAAATGGCTGACATTACTAATGATGATAAATGCAGATTTTGTAGGGCCGAGATCGAAAGTGTAGCACATCTTCTAATAGAGGTGTTTAAGAATCTTCCTATTAAAGATAGATTTAAGAACTTTAGAAAGGCAAGAAATTGGACGATAGTTGGAGGGCTGAGAGCGGTCACCCTTCTTTGCGACAGGCTGAATGAAAGCGAACTTCCAGCAGGAAGGAAAAGTACCAGGTGAAAGACAAAGACGAAAGAGTTTGCCTAGGCAGCGTGTCAGCACAGTTCTTAAGACAACAGGAGGAACACCATCAGGACCGTACGCCTTCCTAGTGTTGAGCCCAGATAGAGCAGAAAAAACATCTTTGGAAGAGATTCTAATTTCTGACACAAGGTCAGAGGGAGGAGGAGATGGAGGCACAGCACCAGAATCATCCAGGGTTGAATTGTAAGCGAACGTTTGAACGAAGAGTTCAGCTTTGTTAGGAGAAGAGACGGCAGCTGAGCCGTCGGAATGGAAAAGAGGAAGTAAAGTTGTTGTTAAGGTTCTTAGCTGGATGCCGGAAAGAGCGAGAAGAATTAGAATTGGATAGGTTTTCACATTTTTGTCTGCTGGAGGAGTTTTCGGCGAGTCGAAGAACAGATTTTGTACAATTCCGGGCAGAAATATAAGCTGAGTGAGAGTCGGGAGCTGGATGTCGACGGTACCTTCTGAAAGCCGCCTCTCTGTTGCAGAGAACATTCGAACAAGTGAAGTTAAACCAAGGGTTTTTTTGCATTAATAGTAGGAATAGAATATGAAATATACGCTTCCATGCCCGAGATGTACGCAATGCGAGTGCATATATTTCAGTAGAGCTATGCATAACCTGTCTGAAACCAGGGAGCAGGAGTCAGGCAAGAGGGCCCAGCATGTGATTCTGTGCCGGGCCCGAGGTGAGTTTGGGTCGTGGTTCGGAATCCATGTAAATATGTAGGTCACAAGCTTTACCTTCATCAGGATGAAAAAATTCGAACTAAAAAATAAAATGGAACAGGTTTACAAGATACAAAAACAATCTTCCAATCCCACACGTACGGTAGGTTTTCCAACACAATAATGATTTTAGTGGTATATCAAAATGTACTAAGTTATCATTGCAAGAAAATAAATATTTGGAATGCTGGCGCAAAGGCTCCATTTCAATCCGTTTAGAACACTTCTGGCAACTTTAAATAACTGGAATATTATTTAGATAAATTATCGAACACTGAATTTAATTTTGTCGGTGAAGGAGTTTGGTTAAGTATCATACTTCATAACGAATCCGCTTTGATACTCTTGAATGGAGTGATTTTACAAAGGTGGCGAGTAGCAATTTGGAAAGCGCCCCCCCCTCCCCCCTTAAGTTCTTATCGGCAGTACCTGTTAATTAAAATCCTTTCAACTGGATACTGAAACCCAAAAGCCTTCCTACTTCCAAATGACAAATGATGCCAGTAATGTAATTTATTCAGAAAAACTATTTGTAGGACGAATTGGAATTTATTAACATGAACCTACAATCATTATTTAGGTAGGGGTAGTTGGTTGAACCCCTTCAACTTCGTGAAAAGGGACGTCCAATATTTATTATGACAGACCATCAGCTTCGACCTTAAATTTATTAGATTTTATTTTACGATTTTGAAGAAAAGCGGAGTGGGAATGAATTTAAATAACTGCATGGAACCAAAATTAATGATTGGGGAATTTTAATACAGAAATAATCTGGTTTCATGAGAATTCTACAAGTTTATGAACGAAATAGTATAAACTTCTCGGTACGTTAACGAGTTTATTATATTGACATTATCTCAAGTTTTTAATACCCAAATCCTTGGTTTATAATTCTTTATATGAAGAACTCATTTCCAAAAGGTGTTAAGTCCATTTTTGGGTTAATATGTTTTAAATGACATGGGCTGGACCTGTAAATCAAAATAACTTTTTATGAGGGTAGTTTTAGTCGCTTTATTCAAATTTGTCACTCATTTTTTGTGCAAATGCATATTAATGGTGAGAATTATGAAACTAACTATATATATATATATATTATATATATATATAATAAATAAATAAATAAATACACTAATTTTTGGGCTAGTTTTTCGCTACTCTGCGACTTAATTAGTTTGTTGGTTTCTGTTCTGGCTATTTTTTTTCTAATTGGATTAAGTTTGGTGGTGGTTGTGATAGAATTATGACGTGCCGTTCGTGTGGTTTCGACTTTGAGAACTTGATTCATGTGCCCTAGATGAAGACAAAGCATTGGATGTTTTTATCAATTATGACGTTATTCTCTCATCCTTAATTTGCCCGAAATGTGACTGAGTGCCTCATACGAAAAGATCAGAAGCTATTTAGGTGTTAGGTTAATTGAATGCTTGGTTAGGTCAACTGTGCACCTTTGATGTTGGTTAGGTTAAGTCGTGATAGTTTCGTTAGTTTGAACGAAAATAACGAGAGCAAACTTTTCTGGTTGATTTTGAGGTGTTTTGCACGTTTCCTGTGGTAATGCATCGTTTACGAGATCTCGTAAAATGAACATGTTAGGCTATGCTTTATTGTATAAATGTAGTCAAAAATACATTTTTCAAGTGTATTTTGGTGTGCTTTGTTCGAATATGACCTTCATTTCTTCCGCAAATGAACAGAAGTACAGTTGTCATTGCATGGCCCAAACCCATATTTGAACAGAGCACACCAAAATACACTAAAAAAATGTATTTTTTATTTCAACTTCAGGCCGTCATTTGCGACATAATTACCCATTTTTGGTCAAAGTTGAGTTTTGTAACACTTAATAATGGTTCAGCCCCATGTGCATCAAGGTGTGTTATCGATTAGTTTCAGAAGGTATTATATCCTTCATAACGGACATGATAATATGGCTTTGTTTCCAGAGGTTGCAAAGTCCGCTTCACTTTGTCCAAAAAAAAAAGGGTCTAAATCCACAAATCCACCAATCCACCAACAGCGCCCTCTTATACTGTTACGAAAATCTTCGCCCATTTCAAAAGATGGTCTATGCCAGCGACCAGTTAGATATAATTTGGAAATTAGCACTAGTAATTCTAACTTCAATTTTGCGGTTGCATATAGACCTCCTTCACAAGGAGTAGAATTAGACATTGAAATTAGGGTTTCTCGTTTTCAAGGGTTTTCACTATCCCGATTTTTCTAAACAAAATCGGTCATCGTCCCCGGTTTCATAGGATTTCTTGGTTTATTGTAAATATCATAAAATATGTATATATGGACAAATAACGATAAATGAAAAAGGTTTATTGGCAGACTATAGTCCATATGACAAATATTATTAATACAATGACAGTTCATACACTAAGGATAAAAATATATACAATTGATTAGAAATAATACTGCACTGTCGAAGTTAAGTGGAGCTACAGACAGACGTTTTCGTACCAAAAGTCCATAGCTTAGAGGATAAATGGCAGGACTCATGGATAGCTTGGATGATCGGGTTGGTTGATTTTTTAATTCTTTGCATTAGACTGTGTTGAGCACGTCTTGTTACCTCCGGGAAGCTCGGAACATTGCGGGTAGCAAACATTTGCGAAGCTGAGCATCTCGGGGGTAATTTATGTAAGAGTCTAAAAGACCTGTTGTACAGCAAATTTAGGGTTCTGCCAGAACCTTTTTTATAATTCACCCAGAGTTGCTGACCGTATATATTACTGCAGAAAGTACGAAAGAGTGTGTCTTTAGCTTCACTTGTACAGAAACGAAAGTTCCTTATGGTCATATTCGCTTTAGCACACAGGCTTCGAGATTGTTTTCTTATATCCGAGTCATCACTCAAGGAGCTGGTAATAGTTTGACCCAAATACTTAAACTCTTGTACTTCCTCAATTACTTCACCATTCATTTTAAACCTTATATCAGCTGGCTGATTACAGCTTTTAGGATGAAATTGCATAACCTTAGTTTTTGTAACATTAAAAAGAATATCATGTTTCTGCGAATACACTTCGCAGACTTTTAGTAGCCGATCCAGACCTTTAACAGAGGGACTTATTAACACCATATCATCGGCATAAACTAAGTTATTTATCCTTGTGTTATCTATACAACATCCTACTGTTGCCTCATTAAGTGAAGCAATTAATCCGTCAATATACACATTAAACAGCATAGGGGAGAGCAAGGAGCCTTGTCTCACCCCGCAAGAGGAGCCAAAACACTCGGATAGTACATTGCCCCACCTAACAGTGAAAGATTGGTGGGAATACCAAAATTTCAATAAATTTAATATGTACATGGGAACCTTCCTGTCTTCTAGTTTTGCAAATAAAATATTGTGGTTCACCCTATCATATGCCTTACTTATATCAAGGAAACAGCTATAAATGGTTGAATTACTGTCAATGTATTTAGATATTGTTTCTTTAAGTACATAGATACACAGGTCAGTTGAGTGGGACCTTTTAAAGCCAAACTGATTAGGAGATGTCCATAGGAAATCATTTAATCGGAGTAACAAGAGTTTTTCTAGTAGTTTCGAGAAGCAGGAAGCGACAGCAATAGGCCTGTAATTATTGCTGGACAGAATGTCTCCGTACTTATTTTTGACCAGGGGCAAGATATATACCCTCATGAACTCTGCAGGGATATAGCTATGAGCAAGCATGGCTGATAGGAGCAATGATATATGCAGACATACTACGTCATTTGCATATTTTAAGTGCTCATTCGATAAGTCATCTACCCCTGACGCAGAACCAGTCTTTAACTCTTTAATTAACCTCTTTACTTCAGAAAATGATATCAAAATATTTTCCCTTGTCCCTCCCACAATCGTTTCGCTGCAATCTATCTTAAGATTATCCCTACTCACACTATTAAGAATGTTAGAGTAGTGGTTTTTCCACAGCTTTGCAATTTCATCCTCCCCCGACACCCCATCGATTGTCGGAGGGAGGACATTTTTGACACCCGTTTGATTCTTAACAAATTTCCAAAATTTGTTATTATCGTTATTTATGCGAGCTTCACAGGCTTTTGATGCTCGAATAGACTCTTCTTCCTGTTTACATCGCCTTATGGCCGCCTTATACTGACCCCGACTTCTACACAATTTATGTATACTGGTCCTAATCTGGGTCTACCATGAAAGCACCACAAATCGTAGGCGTCTTTCGATTCCCTCTTCAGGGGGCAATAAAATCATTCCATCCAGGAATAACCTTAGTATGATAGTTGTAAGATTTAATCAAGGGGCTTCCTGCTTCTCTTAACAGGGATATTATCTTACTATAATACCTATCTATGAGTTTACAGTGAGAATCATTTGAGCAAGGATTATTACAGCCAAGGTGCAAAATTTCTAAATTATTAAAGAGGTGACATGTTCTGTCTTTGTATTCTATTCTCTGCTGCATATTAACATTGGACCAATCGACGCGATTATTCTTACCTATTGAGTTCTTGTTAAGTCGTGTTGCGCATAAATTGGTAACGTTAATTAATATTTCTAATGGTCTATGATCAGAAAGAAGGAAATCATGCAAAATATGAACTCTAACAATTCGATCCTTTAGATTATTACTAGTGAGACAATGATCAATCCACCTGGTGGTACCACTCATATCGCTAACGTATGTAAAATTACCACTGGCTACCCCTAATACATCTACATCACTTATACTTAAATTGGCCGACTCGCACATGTTACCCAATTCTCCAAAGAATTCCGAGTTCACATGTGCGTTAAAGTCCCCCATTATTATACAGTGAGAATATTTGGGGTTATCTGATAATGACTTAATTTTGTACAGCAAATCAATGTATTCATCTAGATTACTGCCGTTGTTGTATGGTAAATAGCAGTTTACAATTAATATGCAATCATTGTTCACTTGTAATTCAATGCCTAACAACCTTACGTTATCGCTTGTTAAAAATCTTATATGTTTTGACAAATTTTTCCTTAATAAGAAAGCAACACCACCAAAAGGCCTACCGTACATTAATTCATCTGACAAGTCTACTGCTGATGACGCATGGTACATAAAGTCATCATGGATGGTAGAGAGGAATTTTAGCTCTTGCTTAGGTAGCCAGTGCTCCTGCAGGAGTATCAAATCTGCACTGTCGCAGATTTTATGAACATCTACAGTTGAATTCCTCACTGACCTTACATTATATGAGACTATTTTCAACAAGTTATCCGCCATGACTGATAGAAAATTTATTATTAGTAAGATTATTATTATTATACACAGTACAACTTTCAGGCATTACCGTTAGGGCGCCATTATTATTATTATTATTATTATTATTATTATTATTTTGCCTGTTATCAAATCTCCTGGAAAAGTGAATAAACTCCTTAACAATAATACCGTCGGGCCATTGACTCATATTATACGGGTTGAAATGCGCATTTACACCTTTAATTATTACTTTAAAAGAGTTATATACGGAGATTTCGTGTTTAGTTTATTAACTATCACTATACTGTGTTCACCAATGATTTCTTCTATCATGTGTCGAATATCGCTTGCCTCGTTCGAGAGCTGAATTCGCGACACAAATAGGGTGAGATTCTCCATCGGTGGCCTCGCCGCGGAGACCGGTTGAGGAGACCTTTGGGACTGGCGCCTATTAACAGTTACCCACCCGTCCTGCTCCCTCGATCTCCCTGCGGCAGGGTTCGCCTGCCTGGGGGATGGGTGGCACAACCTTTGGGGGATAGGAGGCCCCTCCCTTACTCTGTGGCTTGGTGAGGGTCTGTTAGCGGTGTTTATACCCTGACGGCCGCGCGTGCCTCTCCTTCTTCGGTGGGAGGGGGGGAACTGCGTACCGAGCGAGGCGTAATCGAACACCTCTCCTCTGCAGTGGGAGGCAGGGAGAGGGCAATGATGCCTCGACTCTCGGCATTGACCGTCCCTGTTCCTCATTGTGAGATCGGGAGCAGGAGTCCTTTCCTGAACGGGAGGGGGGTTGACCGCTACCCCTGCATGCTGCGTTTCCACCCCATCTTCAGGGGGGAGTTGGAGGCGGGGATTTCGTTTCCCTCGCTGCCCGACACGCTTCTTGGAGATCTGGCTTGCTGAACTACTTCCGAGTAACTAGGCTTTGGGAGGAGCGTTCTTTCAACGCATCTAACTCTGACCGGAACTGTTCTATCGAAATCGCGTTTTTCTGATTTGACACCACGTGTTGGTGTTTCAGTTCAACTATCGACTTTTGTACCTCATTATACTGTTTGAGGAGCACCGAGACGTTTACGTCACCCATAGAGATTACCGGTATTCTATGGAAGTTAGTAACGTAAAAGGTAATATTATTCTCATTATCCCGGAGGGTCGACACTTTATTTATAATGTCTTTCAGGGTATTCTCGTTTTTAGAATTACCTCTACGAGTTGGGAGGGAAGCACCGAACAGGGTGTTTACTTGTACCCTCGCATGTTCTATTTCTTCTGAATCATAAAAATCATGACAGACAGATACAAGAAGGTCTGACTTAATATGAATCTACTTTGTCGATAATAGCTACACTGCTTATGAAAATAAAACGGTTTCATTAGAATTTCATTTAAAAAGTATTTCCACATGAAAAAAAAAAAAAAATTTGCGTTGGGGGGAAAATATATATATATATTATGATGAATAAAACCACGAAGGAAAGGAAACACAGTGGTGCTCAAGCGCTTTCGTCTAATGACATCCTCAGGAACACTGAAGTACATAAAGAGTTCAAGACTATATATAGGTTACAAAAAAAAAATATATATATAGTAAAAATAGAAATAAAAATTGTGGGAGAAGCATACACATTTGTGAGAAAACTACCAATTTTAGCACTTTGCCCGAATTCAACACAAGCTCAAATGGATTGTTTACAACCAATTTTATAGATAATGCCTAAGTGATATATAAGTCACAAAAAAAAATAAATTGAAAAATAAAAATTGTAAGAGGAGCATACAAGCTCTAATTTTAGCACTTTGCCCGAATTCAACACAAGCTCAAATGGATTGTTTACAACCAATTTTATAGATAATGCCTAAATAATATATAGGTCACACAAAAAATAAATAAATAAATAAATAAATTGAAAAATAAAAATTGTAAGAGGAGCATACAAATTTATAAGGGAAGAATTACGAAAGGTTTAGCGCTCTGCCCTTCTTGTTTAAATCCGTTCTGAACAAATTCAAAAGAACGGGATCGAGTTGAAAAAGACTTTTGCTCATGTTAAAGTTATTTGTAAGTTGAATAATAGCAGACTCAAGAATATTTCTATTAACAATGTTGCTAGAGTGAAACAAAACTGAAGCATTATTCCAATCAATACAATGGGATAACTCTGACAAATGGACAAAAAGGGCACTGGACGACTCCCGTTCCAACGGAATATTGATGCCGTTTTACACGCGTGTGCAAATCCTTTCCCGTCTGATCAATGTAAAAGGAATCATTGTTTACACTCAATTTTATAGATAATACCTGAATTATTGGTAGGGCTATTTTTTACTGATATTTTTCACAGTATTGTTATATGAAAATACTACATTAATATCCAAAAGTTTAAGTACATTAGCAATGCCTAAAAAGCCTGGGAAAAGTGGAAGTACTAAAAAATTCTTTGACAAAGTGCGAGTGTTATTATTCACACGATAGAAGGTGGGTAGCACAATCACTTCCAATACCGTTGATTTTTTTCCAATTCGGCCTCGATGTATTCCGGACTGGCGATCCTAAGAGCGCGGAGAAACATTGAAGAAAATATGGCCGCCTTAATCGGGGTGTCATGTCCAGAGTAAAAGTGTACGTTGGACAAATTGTTTGTTCTTGTCCGATAGATACTAAACTTAAAACCTGGGCTTTCCCTATGTACACGCACATCCAAAAATGGGATTGAATTGTCTTGTTCCACTTCTAACGTAAACTTAATGGAGAGGACTTGATCATTTAATTGAAGGAGGAAATCATCCAGGTCACGATTCATGGACCAGATACACAAAATATCGTCGACGTACCGCAACCATGGGATGCCAACCCCCAGGATTCTCGGAATGTAAGTAATTTCGAAAAACTCCATATAAATATTGGAGAGGAGGGGCGACAAGGGGTTGCCCATGGCCATCCCAAAAACCTGTTGATAACTGTGTAACAATGATTCTGGTTATATAGAATGTTTTTATATGCATTTGTGGGCGCTGAGTCCAAATCTGGCCTTGGTTTGTGTGGATCATCAATGGTTTCAGAGATAATCCATTTTTCATGTTTTACCAGTATAATGTTATGGACGCAGCAATATCAGAATAATCAGGAATTGTTGAGAACAATCCGGATGTTCGTTGACAGTTTCTTGCTCTAGAAATTGCCCGAAACTTCCACACAAAGAAAGCAGGTTGTTTGTCTGATGGTTACCAGCACTGAGGTACTGTGTTTCTGTGCTTCTCTGTGCTGACGATTTGAGTGTTATCGATCCTTTTTTATTGCGAACATTATTTCAGTGTTGTGAATACATCTTTTTTCTGGAATCTGTAATCTGTTGCAGATTTAATAACTCTTCTCTCTATATCTGCAGGTTATTATTAATGTAGTACAGTTTGGTAAAGAGAATGGCAACTAGAGCTTGTAAACACTCGCCGGATATATTCTGCTACGTTTGTTGGTATTACATAGGCCCCAAGCAAGTATCGCACAAGATTGTGAAAGGCACCAAGTTCTGGATCGCGTATCGGCTCTATTTTGGTATGCCTATGGGTGACCAAGATAAGCCCTGGGCACCCCATGTGATCTGTGGAAGCTGCCGCTCCACACTTGAAGGGTGGCTGCGGGGAGTACGCAAGGCAATGCCCTTTGCGGTACCCAGAATATGGAGAGAACCAAAGAGCCACCACGACGATTGCTACTACTGCATGGTAGATGTTTCTAAGTACAGGAAAGTTAAAGGAAGGCAGACTCTTCAGTATCCAAGCATAGCGTCGTCCATAGCTCCTGTACCACATGGCGAAGGTCTTCCAATACCACGTCCACCAGAACAGGTATCTATCCATTACTTTACCTTCTGTATTTACAGACTGTGGGTCATTATGTGTCGATTTTTCTTAGTGCTGATGTTCTACATATATAGTTATGCCTATATTTGTTTCTTTGCTTTGCAGGTTGAAAATAAGGATGCAGCTAGCTCATCTGAGATGTCGGCTGGTGAGGACAGTCATGATGAAGAATATACAGTAACTTTCAGTACAAACCCTCACTTTCCAAATCAGAGGGAATTGGACGACTTAATTAGAGATTTGGGTCTGACGAAATCAGGGTCTGAGCTTCTGACCTCCAGACTCAAAGAGTGGAATTTGCTTGGAGAAGACTGCAAGAGCACTGTATACCGAAAGCGGCATGAAGAGTTTGCAAGGTTCTACGATGTCAATGGCTCTCTTTGTTATTGCAGCGAGGTTAATAGTCTATTCACAGCTATTGGGTTAACACATATACCCTCAGAGTGGCGGAGTCTAAAAGCTGTTCTACTCCACAATGGGAACAAATATCCATCTATACCAGTTGCACATTCTGTTCAAATGAAAGAGGACTATGAAAATGTCAAACAACTGCTCACTCAAATCAGGTATGAACAATATAACTGGGACGTGTGTGATGATTTCAAAATGATTGGTTTCCTGTTAGGTTTACAAGGAGGGTTTACTAAATATTCATGTTTTCTTTGCCTGTGGGATAGCAGGGCTTCAACTGAGCACTATAAAACAGTTCAGTGGCCTCCACGTGAAGGACTGCAACCAGGAAAGTACAATGTACTCAGGGAACCTTTTGTGAAGCCTGACATAGTTCTGCTACTACCTCTCCATATTAAGTTGGGTCTAATTAAGCAGTTTGTAACTGCGTTAGATTTGGAGGGGAAATTTTCCAACAGATTCGGGTCATGTTCCCTAAACTCTCTGAGGCCAAAGTCAAGGCTGGCATCTTTGTAGGACCACAAGTCAAGGCGCTGTTGAATTCAAAGAACCTTGAAGCCAAGATGACTCCGATCGAAAAAGAGGCTTGGTGTGCTTTCCGTGATGTGGTTCGTGGGTTTTTAGGCAACCATAAAGCACCAAACTATTAGGAGTTAGTGTCAAACTTGATTAAGTGCTATGGCAAAATGGGGTGCCGTATGTCTTTAAAATTACACTATCTGCATTCACATCTAGACTTTTTTCGTGATAACCTGGGCGATGTGAGTGAAGAACATGGCGAAAGATTCCATCAAGATATTCAAACGATGGAGAAAAGGTACCAGGGCCATTGGGATGCTTCCATGATGGGAGACTACGTATGGTCGCTGATCAGAAAGGATAAGAATGTTCATACGCGGAAGTCGCGTTCTTCAGTGCATTTTTAAGGAACGCACACTGCATAACGAGGCTTGTTATTCTCTTATTTGTTCTCCTCATGATATATATTATATCCTTTGCACCATTTTGGGTTTGTCAAACAATTTTGGCTCAATAAACATTAATTTCCAATAGTGTTTTTATTTTCAGAAAATATTTATGTTTTGCCTTCTTTATATATTTTGCCATATGAAAAGTGTGATAACCTATATATCATAAAAAAACTCGGGGAACCATTCTGAGTTCATTCCTATCTTGAAACGGACATGTTATGTGCCTTGAAAAGTGGACGCTCAATTCTACCAGTTGAGGTTTCGGTTTTGGATTTTGGCTAAAAATATAATAGTTACCCCTTTTCTTTGATGTATTCAATCTGACGTAAAGGCAGAGAGTCTTTTGCTTATATTGAGGTTCTAAATGTAGCTGGGCTAGGCCGCTTTAAACGCTAGATCCTGTCCCAAAGCTGGATCCTATCTGCTTTGCAGATAGCTGGTGAGGGAAGCTATATTTTTGGGACCTCTTTGCGAGTGACCCGTTGCCCACGTCGGGTTAGCATCATGAAAAAGAAAAACTATGGTATTTGTCATTTACCATTACTTATTCAGACTATAGTGGATTTAATTATCCTAGAAGAGTTCCTTGTTCCATGCACGGTCTGTGTGTATCATAAAAAACCTCAGGGAACCATTCTGAGTTCATTCCCATATATATATATATATATATATATATATATATATATATATGTTTCAGACCAACAAAGACCCTAGGATCCACTCATGGCTGGTCTCCCTAACTGTGTTCGTAATTGTAAAGTGTGCATGTCCTCCGTGGTGGCGGAGGGGACCCACGATTTTACGTGGGTTCCGAACCACAAAGCCTTAATTTTACTACCTTAAACTATACCCAATCTATCAACATATGCGTCTAATCGATTTTTAAACATGTTTATAGACGTGCTACTAATTACTTCTACCGGCAAACTATTCCAGCTATTTACTATTCTATGCGTAAAAAAGTTTTTGGCAACTGCTGTCTCGAACCTTCTACTTGTCAACTTACACCCGTTATTTCTAGTCCTATTATATTGAGATATTTCTAAAAAGCTATCTCTATCTACGTTATCGAGCCCATTCATAATTTTGAAAACCTGGATTAGATCAACTCTTAGCCTCCTAGTCTCGAGTGTAGTCAATTTTAACTCCTTAAGCCTATTTCGTGCGTGGATTCCAAAATTGGATCGCGTACTCCAAATGGGGTCTAACTAATGATTTATAAAGAGGAACTATAATATCGTGCGATTTGTACTAAAATTCCGAGCTATAAAACCTAACACTTTGTTCGCTTTATTGACCGCTGCTGTACTTTGTTTTGCTACTTTTAAGTCACCAGTGACTATAACTCCTAAATCTTTTTCCTGCTCTACGCATGTTAACTCTTTCCCTGACATACTATACGCAAAATTACCGTTACGCGAACCTATATGTAAAATTTTGCACTTATCGACGTTAAATCTTATTTGCCATGTGACTGACCAATCAACGATTTTATTCAGATCTTCCTGGATTTTACCTCTATCTTCGTCATTAATCGCCCTACCACCCAGCTTCGTGTCATCCACAAACTTTGAAACTGTACTGACTAGGCCGACATCTAAATCGTTAATATATATAAGGAAAAGCAAGGGGCCCAATACAGAACCATGAGGAACGCCACTCGCTACATTAGCCCAACACGACTCCGCTCCATCAACGACCACCCTCTGTTTCCTACCTCGCAACCACTCTTCTATCCAATTTATTACTACACCCCTGATTCCATGAGCCTTAGTTTTCACAATGAGTCTTTTATGCGGTACGGTGTCAAACGCTTTTTGAAAATCTAAATACACTACATCAACCGCCCGATGATTATGGTAAACGTCATCCACGCTTTGAAAAAATTCTAAAAGATTAGTTAAGCAAGATTTGTTTCGCCTAAAACCATGCTGCGTTTTCTAACTAAGTTTTGCAATTCTAAGTGTTTGACTATACGATCCCTAATTATTGATTCCAGTAGCTTACCTACAACAGACGTTAAACTGATTGGCCTGTAATTTCCCACCGCACCTTTATCGCCTTTCTTAAAGATAGGTGTTACGTTTGCTAACTTGAAATTATCTGGTACGCACCCCTCAGAAATAGACGCATTAAAAATCTTTGTTAGCGGCACAACAATGCTAGCTTTTATTTCTTTTAGTTGTATAGGATATATGGAATCCGGCCCCGGTGATTTACGTGTTTTCATTTTATCAATATAGCGCATTACTGCCCCTGCACTAACCACAATATTATCCAAAATATTACCATTATCAAAGGGTATTATGTCTATGACCGTAGGGATATTCGTTACATTTCTATAGTAAAAACTGACGTAAAGAATTCGTTTAGCAAGGTAGCCATTTCCTTGTTTTCAGAAACTAGATCTCCGTTAACATTTTTCAACGGCCCCAAGACACTTTTTACTGGATTTCTATTGTTAACGTATTGAAAGAATCGCTTGGGGTTTTCTTTACCGTCACGAGCTATGGAGATTTCAAATTCGCGCTTGGACTTTTTTATTACACTTTTCGCTTCACGCCTTAGAGATATGTAGTTGTTTCGTAATCACAAATTGTCTTTATCGCACTTACGTAGCCTATAAGCTCTATCTCTACTCTTTATAATGTCTCCTACTCTAGAAGTAAACCACAAGGGCTTGTTATTTACTTTCGCACGCTTAATTTTGTACGGTACACATTCCTCATTTATAGTCCTAAATACTGTTTCAAACGATTCCCACATTAGTTTTGCGTTGGAGTTCCCCATCACGTTTTCCCAATTGACGTGTGACAATTTATTTCGAAATTTACAAAAGTCTACGTGCTGGAAGTTAGGAGTTTTAGTCAAGTTAGCTGGTTTCGAGTGACTTACTGAGAGGACAAACTCCACCATATTGTGATCGCTATTGCTTAACGGTTCTATTACTTGAAGATCAGTAATTAGCCTATCATCCGTAGTTATTACTAAATCTAAAATACTGTCCAACCTCGTAAGTTCCCAACCTTTTGAATAAGAAAGCTATCCTTGAGAAAATTAACTAAATGATTACCTTCCGCGTCTCCCTGTATTATATCGTAATTCACGTTGGCGCAATTAAAGTCACCCATAAATAAAGCCTGCTCACTACCTATTATTCTCTTTAGTTCACGAGATAACGCTTCGTCCGTATCAGCTGTTTGATTAGGGGGCTTATATATAACCGCAACAACAAGTTTGAAATCGTTCAATTTAAGTTCTGCTATAGTCGAATCTATTGGTTCTGGAATTGTGTGCTTTACTTCTATAATGTTCGCACTATTGTCTTTGATATACAACATAACACCGCCTCCTCGCCTACCAATTCTGTTTTTAACAAAAAGTCTATAACCTTTAATTTGATACTCCCCTACAAAGTCACGTGTTTCAGTGCTAAGCCACGATTCATTTATCGCAATTAAATCATAGTCTTTACAAGCAATTAAAGAAAAAAATTCGTTTATTTTATTTCGTAAGCTCTGAGCATTTAAGGATAGAACCTTCAAATTGTTTGTAATTGCGACACCTTCGCGAGCGCAGGGGAAGTTTCTGGAATTTACACTGGGACCGTTCGAGTTACGGCAGCCTGAAAAGAGAGACAGTATTATGAAATAGTCTTCCTAAACGCGCAGCTCCAACGTCATTAAGATGAAGTCCATATATATATATATATATATATATATATATATATATATATATATATATATAAGCTTATATATATATATATATATATATATATAAACTGCAAACACGCAGTATATATAACGTAAAGAACGACGCTTGTATAGGAGAATATTCCGCGCAAGATGAGAGCGAGAGAACGAAACAAATGAAAAAATGAGGTAACCACCCGGGAATCGAACCCAGGATCTTCCGATTGCCGGTCAGATATGATAACCATTACACCACGGGCCTCACTCAATCAAATGCCGTAATTCCTCTACATAGGCGCAGAAACCAATGCCCCAAAGGGGCACCTTCCGCATGCCGTACATTATATACATTTAAACTGCAAACACGCAGTATAATTAACATAAAGAACGACGCTTGTATAGGAGAATAAACCGCGCAAGATGAGAGCGAGAGAACGAAACAAATGAAAAAATGAGGTAACCACCCTGGAATCGAACCCAGGATCTTCCGATTGCCGGTCAGACACGATAACCATTACACCACGGGCCTCACTCAATCAAATGCCGTAATTCCTCTACATACGCGCAGAAACCAATGCCCCAAAGGGGCACCTCCCGCATGCCGTACATTATACATTTAAACTGCAAACACGCAGTATAATTAACGTAAAGAACGACGCTTGTATAGGAGAATATCCCGCGCAAGATGAGAGCGAGAGAACGAAACAAATGAAAAAATGAGGTAACCACCCGGGAATCGAACCCAGGATCTTCCGATTGCCGGTCAGATATGATAACCATTACACCACGGGCCTCACTCAATCAAATGCGGTAATTCTTCTACATACGCGCAGAAACCAATGCCCCAAAGGGGCACCTCCAGCATGCCGTACGATTATATACATTTAAACTGGTTTCTGCGCGTATGTAGAGGAATTACGGTATTTGATTGAGTGAGGCCCGTGGTGTAATGGTTATCATATCTGACCGGCAATCGGAAGATCCTGGGTTCGATTCCCGGTGGTTACCTCATTTTTTCATTTGTTTCGTTCTCTCGCTCTCATCTTGCGCGGAATATTCTCCTATACAAGCGTCGTTCTTTACGTTATATATATATATATATATATATACGTACAGGGTGTCCCAAAAAGAGTGACCCTAAACGAAATATTAATAACGTTTTTATTAAAGGTGCTAGAAGTAAATACTAAAAAATAAAATAACAAGCGAAGATGTAAGTTTTATTCCCATGCACTAGTAAACCTCTACAGTCTACATGTTTTCCATCATTTACTATAACCGATCTAATTCTACGTTCAAATTCTTCAATGGCACTCTCCAGTACAGATGGGGAGATGGATGTGATCGTTTCCTGAATACGCTGTTTCAATTCCACAATGTTTCTCGGCTTGTTATGATAAACTTTAGACTGAACATAACCCCAAAGATAAAAATCTAAACGTGTTAAATCGGGGGAGCGAGCGGGCCATTTCATTGGTCCTCCTCTACCAATCCATCGTCTTGGGAAAGTCTCGTTTAGAAATTCTTGAACGACTCTAGCATAGTGAGGCGGGGCTCCGTCTTGTTGAAAGATTATGGTTTGAAATGATTCAGGAGTTTCTTTTAGTAGTGGCACAAAGAAATCTTTTGACATCTTTAAGTAAGAGGCACCTGTAACAGTCCGTTCTTCAAATAAATACGGACCATAAATTCGAGAACTTGACATTCCACACCAAACATTCACTTTGGGCAAATCATGTTCATGTTCAAAGGTCTCACGTGGATTTTCTGGTCCCCAAATTCTACAATTGTGGTGGTTAAGTTTTCCAGATATATGAAACGTTGCCTCATCAGTGAAGATGACGTTTTTCAGGAAATTTGAGTCTGAATCAATGAACTCAATTAGTTCCTGGCAAGTAGCAATTCTTATTGCGTAATCGTCTTTAAAAAGTTGATGATGCACTTGCACTTTGTAACATTTTAATTTCAGATTTTTGTGAAGGATTCTGTGAACGACGATCGTGGGATGTTTAACTCAACTGAAACTCTCCTTATTGACGTTTTTGGATCCGTGTGAAATGCTTCCATAACAGCTTGCGACCTTTCTAGAGACTTACTCGGGCGTCCACAACTCTTTCTCTTACGGACGGATCCAGTCTCTTCAAACGTTTTCACCCATCTTTTTATGCTCTTCTTTCCTGGTGCTTGTTTATTGTGTTTAACTTGAAATCTTCTTTGTGCTGTGATGATTGATTTACTTTCGTAAACATACCTGACTAGTTCAGCTTTTTCTTGTGGTGTCGTCATCTGAGGGTGGGTGAAATTCTGTACAGTTTGTATCATAAGATGTTTTTTTGGCCGCCAACTTGCTAGAACGAGCGAGTGAGTGATTAGACGAGGTCCGGAACGAGCAAGTGAATGATTAGGCTAGTCTAGTCCGGTCCGTAGGATTCGCCGTCACAAGGCCTTTGGTTAGACTAGGCCACCCTTCATGATAAATGATTTCTTTTATGAGAAAATTTCGTAGAATTTTTTTTAACATTTTAAAGTAACGATATGTTTTTGATAATAATTACGTATACAGTATCAAAAACTTACATCTCAATAATTGTTATTTTAGTTTTTACTATTTACTTCTAGCACCTTTAATAAAAAGTTATTAATATTTCTTTTAGGGTCACACTTTTTGGGACACCCTGTATATATATATATATTATTTATATATATATATATATATATATATATATATATATATATATATATATATTATATATAATGAAAAATTATTTCACGAAAGTGACACGTGAAAAGTATTTATGATGAATAAAACCACGAAGGAAAAAAGAAACACAAAGGGGTGCTCAAGCGCTTTCGTCTAATGACATCCTCAGGAACACTGGAGTGAAAGGACAGATCAAGGCAATATATAGGTTACAAAAATAACATACATACATACATATTCACATATATATACATATATATTATATATATACATATATACATATATATAGTAAGCATAGAAAAAAAATTGTGGGAGGAGCCAACATTTATATGGTCACAGAAGAATAAAGAAATAAAAATAAATATAAATATAAATTGAGAAAAAATTAATTACAAATAGTGCCTTAGTGATATATATGTCACAGCCTAAATAATCATAAAGAAATAAACAGGCAAAAAAAAAAAAAAAAAAAAACCATAAATATACATACATACATATATATATATATATATATACATATATAATATATATATATATATATATATAAAGACACTTTTAGCACTTTGGCCGACCTTCAATATAAATTCAAATGGCTTTTTTATGGAACAGGTCACAAAAGAATAAAGAAATAAAAATAAATATAAATATTGTAAGTGGAGTCTACCAATTCAAGCTCAAGAGGGAAGTTTTACAATCGATTTAATAGATGCTGCCAAATTGATATATATGTCACAAAAAAATAAAGAAATAAACCAAAAAAAAAAAAAAAAAAAAATTAATTATTAAAAAAATAAAAAATAATAATAAATTGAAAGATAAATTTTAAGAGAGGCACACCAATTTATAAGGGAAAAATTACCACATATGCATATTATAGTCACAAACGAATAAAAAAGTACAAGTAAATATAAATTGGAAAACAAAATGATGCCTAGATGATATATAAAGAACAATAAAATATATATACAACATATATACGGTATATATACGAAATATAAACGCAATATATACAGAATATATATATATATATATATATATGCATAAGGGAAAAAAAATTACCAAATTTGTTTTTATAATTATTGTCTGAGAAAACGGTAGGTCGCAAAAGAATAAAGAAATAAAAATAAATATAAATTGAAAAAATTACAAATAATACACGTACACATGTATACCCACATAACCAATATATATATACATATACACACATATATACAAACACACACACACACACACACACATATATATATATATTATATACAAGCTTGACCTTCACGAAATGAGAAATCATCCCGCAGAACCTTTGTGAGGTTGTAAGGTAAGGTAAGGTACATACACATATACATATATATATATATATATATATATATATATATATATATATATATATATATATATATATTTAACTGCATACATACATACATACATACATATACACACATACATACATACATATACACACATATACATACAAACACATTTAACTGCAATGACCACACACATACTCACATACACATACATACATACACATACACGCATACAGCAAAAAATTGTAAAATAAATTGTAAGGGAAACAACAGACAAAAACAAATTTTTTTACCAAAGATTTAACAACCTGCCCTTTTTGTTTAAATCCATTCTGAAGGAATTCAGAGCAACGGGATCAAGTTGAAACAGACCTTTACTCATGTTAAGGTTATTTGTAAGTTGAATTATAGCCGACTCAAGAATATTTCTATTAACAATGTTGCTAGAGTGAAACAAAACTGAAACATTATTCCAATCAATACAATGGGATAACTCTGACAAATGGACAAAAAGGGCACTGGACAACTGTCCCGTTCTAACGGAATATTGATGCTGTTTTACACGCGTTTGCAAATCCTTTCCCGTCTGACCTATGTAAAAGGAATCACATTGCTTACACCCAATTTTATAGATAATGCCTAAATTATTGGTAGGGCTATTTTTTACTATGATGTTTTTCACAATATTGTTATATGAAAAAACTACACTGATATCCAAAAGTTTAAGTACATTAGCAATGCCTAAGAAGCCCGGGAAAAATGGAAGTACTAAAATATTCTTTGACAAGGTGCGAGTGTTATTATTCACACGATAGAAGGTTCGTTTAGCCTTATTAAGACAAGATTCCATGAACGCAGATGGGTAACACAACTCACTTCCAATACCGTTGATATTTTCCAATTCGGCATCGATGTATTCCGGACTGGCGATCCTAAGAGCGCGGAGAAACATTGAGGAAAATATGGCCTTTTTAATAGGGGTGTCATGTCCAGAGTAAAAGTGTACGTAGGACAAATTGTTTGTTTTTTTCCGATGGATACTAAACTTAAAACCCGGGCTATCCCTATGAACACGCACATCCAAAAACGGGATTGAGTTGTCTTGTTCCACTTCTAAAGTAAATTTAATGGAGGGGACTTGGTCATTTAACTGAAGGAGGAAGTCATCCAGGTCACGATTCATGGGCCAGATACACAAAATATCGTCGACGTACCGCAACCAAGGGATGCCAACCCCCAGGATTCTCGGAATGTAAGTAATTTCAAAAAACTCCATATAAATATTGGAGAGAAGGGGCGACAAAGGGTTGCCCATGGCCATCCCAAAAACTTGTTGATAATGCTCGCCATTGAAAGTGAATTTACAATCCTTGATACAAAGCTTAATAAGCTCCAAAACAGTGTGTGCAGGTAATGGTAAATCATAATTATGTAATTCTCTGGCGAGAAAGTCAAGCATATCATCAATCGGCACTTTTGTGAACAATGAACAAACGTCGAAACTGATCAATCTATCGTTGGTATTAATGCGAACATTATTCAATTTTTCAGTGAGATCCATGGAATTTTTTACGTGTGAATCAGAGACAGTTCCAAGAATGGGGGACAAAACATTAACAAGCCATTTGGAGAGTTTATAGGTAATAGAGCCCACCGAGCTAATAATAGGGCGCATAGGGTTACCCGGTTTGTGGGTTTTAATAAGACCATAAAGATAAGGCAGAGCAGGTGAAGTGTATGTATGTATGTGTATGTGAGTATGTGTGTGGTCATTGCAGTTAAATGTGTTTGTATGTATATGTGTGTATATGTATGTATGTATGTGTGTATATGTATGTATGTATGTATGTATGCAGTTAAATATATATATATATATATATATATATATATATATATATATATATATATATGTATATGTGTATGTACCTTACCTTACCTTACAACCTCACAAAGGTTCTGCGGGATGATTTCTCATTTCGTGAAGGTCAAGCTTGTATATATATATATATATATATGTGTGTGTGTGTGTGTGTGTTTTGTATATATGTGTGTATGTATATATATATTTGGTTATGTGGGTATACATGTGTACGTGTATTATTTGTAATTTTTTCAATTTATATTTATTTTTATTTCTTTATTCTTTTGCGACCTACCGTTTTCTCAGACAATAATTATAAAAACAAATTTGGTAATTTTTTTCCCTTATGCATATATATATATATATATATATATTCTGTATATATTGCGTTTATATTTCGTATATATACCGTATATATGTTGTATATATATTTTATTGTTCTTTATATATCATCTAGGCATCATTTTGTTTTCCAATTTATATTTACTTGTACTTTTTTATTCGTTTGTGACTATAATATGCATATGTGGTAATTTTTCCCTTAAATTGGTGTGCCTCTCTTAAAATTTATCTTTCAATTTATTATTATTATTTTTTATTTTTTTAATAATTAATTTTTTTTTTTTTTGGTTTATTTCTTTATTTTTTTGTGACATATATATCAATTTGGCAGCATCTATTAAATCGATTGTAAAACTTCCCTCTTGAGCTTGAATTGGTAGACTCCACTTACAATATTTATATTTATTTTTATTTCTTTATTCTTTTGTGACCTGTCCATAAAAAGCCATTTGAATTTATATTGAAGGTCGGCCAAAGTGCTAAAAGTGTCTTTATATATATATATATATATATATATATGTATATATATATATAGATATATGTATGTATGTATATTTATGGTTTTTTTTTTTTTTTTATTTGCCTGTTTATTTCTTTATGATTATTTAGGCTGTGACATATATATCACTAAGGCACTATTTTGTAATTAATTTTTCTCAATTTATATTTATATTTATTTTTATTTCTTTATTCTTCTGTGACCATATAAATGTTGGCTCCTCCCACAATTTTTTTTCTATGCTTACTATATATATGTATATATGTATATATATATATATATATATGTATATATATGTGAATATGTATGTATGTATGTTTATTTTTGTAACCTATATATTGCCTTGATCTGTCCTTTCACTCCAGTGTTCCTGAGGATGTCATTAGACGAAAGCGCTTGAGCACCCCTTTGTGTTTCTTTTTTCCTTCGTGGTTTTATTCATCATATTATATATAATATGTATATTTATATTATATATGATATATATATATTATATATAATAAATATATTATATACTATATGTAATTTATGTTATATATATTTTATATATTATATTAATATATATATACCGTATATATAATATATTATATATAAAATATATTATAATATATATAATATATTATATTATATAAACTATATTATATTATATATAATAATATATTATAAAAAACATATTATATAATATAATATATATATAAAATATATATTTTATGTTATATATATTTGTATTATATATAATGTATATTATATAATATATATTTTATATATTATATATTTTATATATTATATATAATATACCTTAACCTTATGTTGTTTCGTGCGTTGGTCTCTCTTCACCCGAAGGTCAAGCTGGTGGCCCCGCCTCTAGGTCTGGCTTGGTGGAGGAGCGAGTTGCTTTCTTGCGCTCTCCACCGTACATAGCCAGGCACGCCCGCCTCATCTGGTACCGTCCTGAGCCAGGCATCCAGTCTTCCCTTGAAGACTTCAACTTTGACCCCTGTTACGTTTCTGAGGTCCTTTGGAAGCTGGTTCAAAAGTCTCGGCCCCCTGACAACCAAGCTATTTTCCTTCAGAGTTGAGGAGGTCCCTTCGGGCCTTTAATTTGGGAACACTACACATTCTGCCTTTCCTATTTTCCAGTGTTGTTTGAATGGTAATTGGGTTTAGTTTTAGGCTTGGTACTAGTTTTTCCATCATTTTCCATATGTAGATTATGGTGTACCTCTCTCTTCTTCTTTCTAGGGAGTACAAATTTAGTTTACGTGGTCTTTCCCAGTAGTTGAGTTCTTTGCAGCCATCAATCTTGGCTGTGAAATGCCTTTGCGTTTCTTCGAGTTTATTAGTTTCTTCCTTTTTATATGACGACGTCAAAACTGAGCAGTATTCAAGTTTTGGTATAATCAGTGTTTTTAGCAAGGGGAATCATTACTGTCCTGTCCTTTCTCTTGAACGTTCTTAGTACCTGTCCGGTTACTCTTTTTGCTTTATTTATCGCTATCTGATTTTTTGTTTCGAATTTCGGATCATCTGTCATTATTATCCCGATATGGATCGCTTTCGTGCTTCTCTGAATTTCGTGTCTATCTGGAGCATAATATGCAGTCTGTTTAAGTTCTTTTCTACCATATCTCAGGAGCTGAAGTTTCTCGGTGTTATATATATTATATAATATATATTCTAAAAATGTATATATATATATATATATATATATATATATATATATATATATATATATATATATATATATATATATATATTATATATATTATATATTATATATAATATATTATGTAATAAAAAATCCGTTTATCCCCTACTTCTTCACCAGTTTGTAATAAAGAATAAAAAAAGTCCGTTGTCAGGGGAGACGGATCCTTATTACAAATTGTTTATTCTCGAAGGTCACTGTAAATGCTCGATGAGTAAATTGAAGTTATAATAGATCTTTCTTTAAGTTAGTGACCCTCTGCGTGAATTCTTTATCTTCCGCTTACTTCTGTACCCCCGATTTTAGTGTGTCTTTGATAATGAAATAGTTGGTTTGAATAGCTTTTAATCAATAAATTTAAGTCACATTTGGCTACAAGTTCAGTCCCAAATTTGAAATATAGTACGGTCAAGTTCAGGTTTTTTCTTAAACTAGTCTTAACATTAATTAAATAATTTAAGTTCTATCGTTGCCCATCCACTACATCCCTCGCAGTAGTTTAGGCTAACGGCTCTCAATATTTCCTCATAAACTCAAATCTCAATATTCTCTCAAACTCCATATCTCGAACTCAAATCTCGAATCTCACTCAATAACTCTCAAATTTAGTCTTTAACGAGCAAATCCCTTCAAAGCCTACTCGGAGAATCACCAAGCGCTACCCGGCCTTTCACTCTTTCCCGACGAAGCGCCAGATCTCTTCTAATGGGTCCGCTTCTGTTTTCGTGCTCCATCCCTCCTACGAGTCCAAAACGCGCCGAGGCAAGCATTTAAGAACAAAGAAAAAAGTGAGGGAGGAGCGTCGCACGAGTCGATGACATTCGAGGTTTATCTCAAGGACTCTTTTAAATATTGAAGATAAAACATGGGGTATTATGGGAAATCGAGTGGCTTGTGTATAACAAATTCGTTCCTTCAAAAAAAAAAAAAAAAAAAGTAATGAGTTCCTGAGAGAACTTGAGGCCGAACGAAGGACTTCCATGGTCCGTGAGTACAGAAAGATAAATGTTCCGTGAGGAAATGATTCGTAGTGGAGAGGCAATTCTCAAAACACGAATTTAGGTTACTTATGTCTATCCAGATACGTTAGAACTCGTAGTTACAATGAAAATATGAGAAATTCAATTGAACATTAACCTAGTTAAACTTGCTTACTATTTATAAATAAATTTAAAGTTGTCAAATCAATAAGCTAAAAATTAAATTTACATAATAAATACTGTGAGTTAAACAACATATGCGGATTTATTCTGAAAATTACATTCATAGAATAAATACGGTGAGTACTGAAAATGTTTGTTTACTCACCGCATAACCAATATATAAGCAAGGAAAGGGTAGTTTAAGAAGAGAAATACATAGCAGTATCACATTATACGGGGAAATTTTAATTTCTGAATGCCTTATAAGGGCAACGCCTTTCCCTAAATTAAATAATCCGATGGGGAAACGGATCAGCCTTCAATATAGTTTCATTTTCATTTACGTTAACATCATGAAAACTGCGTCTACCGGTTTAGGACGACTAATTCTTGTAACTTGGGGTGGAAAGTGCTTTCTTTAGGAGGAATAATTCGTACGTCGAGTCGCCTAACGACAGTTTTTCAAAGGGATGACTAATTAATTTTCATGAATCTCATAAAGTTCATAAATTTTATAAGTAAAAATGGAAAAACTCTTTTTCTTTTTTTCTATACTAAAATTTAAATACTCAACCGAAAGATGAAAGCCTACTTTACGAGGGCCTACATTATTAGTTAACTGAATGAAATTATATGAATTTATATTTTACAGTATAATTTAGTTATCAGGTGCAGTCAGCAATTAATTCGACTACAAGCCTTACCCGCATCGTCAGCATCTGATCTCTATTTACAGAAAGTTGCTTTCGAGAGACTCGCAATCTCGCTTTATGACACAAAATTATATCATAATGGTTTTATAAATTAATATGCCTTTAAAATAAACAAAGGAAAGCGATATAGCAGGGAGAAAATTTGGAATACACAGACGGAGAAACTTAATAGTTACATAAAGAGAGGTCATTTCAGTAAGGCTCGTAAATCGAACCTGTATTGCTAATTATTTATTCATTAAGCACTATTCGCTGAAGGAAAATATTACTTATTTAATTAAATTAAACACTTCACTAATTATCAGTTAGTTAAGCACCTACTACCGAATGAAGTTATTACTTTAGCAATTCAATTCTACCATGTAAATTTAATTCAATAAATTAAACTACCTTCATTCGGTCGTTTTTTCGTAAGTATTAAAAAATGGGGAAAAACGCAAAGGGGCCAGATGGGAGAAATGGTTTAAGTCTTAATTACAAGAATGCCCATTTCCTCGTAGCCAACGTTAGGTGCTGATTCTGGCGTACGATATGACTGAATTGCTGGGGGCAATCTTCTGACGAAACTTGGGCTCGTCGGTGAAAAGCGAAATTCATGAGGGGGGCTTCTTGGGGGCGTTGGCGATCGGGTCACCTGAGCTTCCGGGGAGCCCGATGCAGGGATTTTAAACCTGGCAGTTGGTACCGGTGGAGGATCTCGGAGACAGCATCTCTTTCAGGTCGCAATTCCGATGACGCCGATTCCCAATACGAAACCAAGGGTGAGGGTGGAGTAGGAGACGAGGGAGGTCGTTCCTTCGTCTGACTTCTTGAGGGTGACTCGTCGGAGGTATCGAGTCACATCCCGGAGGTCTATTCCTCGTGACAAGGAAGCATTGAAGTGGTGTAAGGCTTCTTTCGTAAATGAAGAGTTCACGATATACGTGATCTCGAAATCACGAGGTGGTTCAGGATCAGCAGGCTTCGATAGTTGGGCTTCAGACTGAGACGTGCGCTGAAAGTGTACGTGGGACCTTGTAAAATTAGGGAGCCCATTGGTTGGAAATGGGACTCCGTGATTTGAGAAGGCTTGCGCCCCAACGTGTATAATGCATCAGGTTAAAAAGGACGGGGATCATGATTAATTCAGGAGTAATTTCGTTAAGACAAAACAAAAATATTTTATATGAGCAATGATAAACAAGAAAATTTCTTCTCTCGAAATCTTAATGAATTCCTTTTTATAAATTTTCCACTCGATTCCCTTGAACTCAAGGAATTTAAAGAGAGTCGATTCGGACGCGTGAAAATGCTATCTAGGCATTCACGCTAACTTCTTACTCATCAAACTCTGAGTCAGACGTCACGATATTAGAACGTGAAATATTTTATAAACAATATGCAGTGAGAAATGTATGCTATATGAAAGAAAAAAATAAATAAATACGTAGTTATATGAACATTTTTTTAACTACAACATGAATCATGCCTTTCAGTCAGCTTTCGGAGGGGGGGGGAGATTAATTTGATTTTATATTAAGTGGTAAAAGATTTAAAAGGAAAGAACATTTTTCTTTATTGTCCCGGGGAAGAGTTTAACCCATTTGTTCCCTTTGGTTAATTCGTGTGCGTGTCTTGTTTACTCGTTCGATCGTCTTCTAAACGTTAGCCGATAAGTTCATCTTCTAGACCAGCAATCAGGACTTTTAAATGAGTTCTGGTGGGCGACCTGCGTGTGACCACAAATTATCCGTTTCGTCGTGACGGCAGCGGAAATGGTGCGGTTCGTTCGTTGTCTCCTCCCCTTTCCTTTTCGTTTCGTCCCTATAATTGCGTTTATTTTTCTGGCGTCCGTAATTCATCTCGTTTGGTTCTTCTTCTTCGGTCACAATTTCAGTTTCGTCTCCTTTTCTTCTCTTTCGTCCAATATGGTCCTTAAGAAGGGTTTTTAATCCATTCCCTTCTTCGGGGTCTACTTTAGTATTTTTCACAAATTTTCGTACTTCCCTTCTTTCCGGCTCTGCAGACTTGATTGATCTCCTTTTCACTCACTTCTTTCTGGGGTTCTTCGCCGTTGGAAGAGCATTCGTTTGGCGCGCTACAGGGTTTTTTCCCTTTGCAATCACAGTATTGTAAAACTTCTCCCGCCAGCTTTGTCCTTTCTCCCGTAACTTTGACTCTATCGTTGGCGGATTCATTTCGCACGATAACGGATACATTTCTTTCTTCGTTCACGCAAACTAGTTGCGGTTCTACCCTCAGGTTTAAAGGGGTTTCTCTCGCCTCTACGATTAGAGTGAATCCCTCCTTCAACGGGGAAGGAGTCCGTACTTCTAAAATTGCTCCAGCTAAAGGGGCAATGGAAGTAAAATCATATTTCTCGCGCTCAATGCCTATTTTTGTTTCTATTTGTCCCACGGTGGTTAGGACTTCGTCATCTACCGCCTTACGGCTATGATTCGTAATTTCGACTTGGGGGTCGAAATTCAACAGTGTCAATTGACCCTTTCCTTGTTAGACAAACATCGGTCCCTTCGTTCAAAAGTTCAAGGGACATCATGGGATCGTTTTCATTCATTATTTGTTGCTCTGCATTCTCCCTCACGCAACTTTCGTTTATTTTTACCCTGGTCGATTCCCAGGGGCAATCATTCGAGGGAGCTACTTCATTCATGTCTCTTTCGCCGAATTCCATCATTTCCTGTATAGCCAGTCCATCCGCGTCCATTTTCACGGTGTTCTTCTCACCCGTTTTATTTTTAATTTACTTTCGCAGTTTATATCGTCATTCACCAGATTCAAACTACTTCCGTTCCCACAATATAGACGCGAATCACTCTTCGTCATGTTATGTCTCATACTTATGTCACATGAACACACGTCATCTTCTCCGATTACCCATTTTGCTTCCGTTGGGGGATCAATTTCCCTTCGGTTTTTCGTGTTCTCATCTATCACACTATCATTCATCGAGCTCTCAGATTTTAATTCTTGCATTGTTTCCATTTCTTTCTCGCTTAATTCGAACATTTCATACATTCTTCTCTTACACACCGCTATCGTTTTCATCTCGTCTGTGTCCTCTGACCGAGATTCTACCTCAAAGTCAAGGTCACTTTCTGTTCTTTCCTCGCACTCGTTATGAGGTCTGCATGAGGCAGACTCCGCTCTCAAGGTCGGATTTTTCTGCAGACACACTCCGTCTTCTCGTACTGTATATGTACTTTCAATATCGCTCGTTTCATAAACACTTAGACACTCCTCTTTCGTATCATTATTGAAGCTGCGTTTTTCATTCCTTTCATACATTTCATTCATGGTTTTCGCTTCCTTATTTGCGAGATTTTTTTTTTCTCTTTCATCCCATTCGTTCACTTTCACTTTCTCACTTTTATCCCTTCTGTCCCAGTCCCTGCCTTTGTCTTCTTTATTCTTCGCCAATATCTGTCTCAGTTCACGTTTTTTGGCTGGTGTTTTACTTCTTCCTCCCTCTTAAATAACACTCGACGGGGGAAAAGGTCCCTTTCGGTTGAGGGGTCATTTCTTCGGGGCCTCGGAGAATTATCTCGCCCTTTTTCCCATTCTTTTTCGGGGCGTCTTCCGCGGTTGGTTTCCCTCTCCTGGTCGTATCTCCGATAGGGTGACGGACTTCGGTCCGTTCTTCTGTCGGGATACCTGCCTCCATTCCTGTCGGGGGAGGGGTAACCTCCGTTTCTTCCGTCATAAGGGGAGTAGTCTCTGTCGTAAGGGGAATAGTCCCTTCTTCTTCGTTGTTCATAGGGCGACGGAGTGCGGTACCGATTCTCGTACCTGTTGTCGTATCGGTAGTTGCCATTGCTACCTCGGTTTCTCTCGTACGGAGAGAAATTTCGTCTCCGCGAAGATTCGGAAGGGGAGGAGTACCTACTTCCTCTTTTTTCGTATGTATCTCCTCTTCGATCGTAATCTTCGTACCGTCGGCCTCCTCTTGAGGTCCATTCCCTCCGACGATCTCCTTCATACTCTCACTTATAACTATCATCTCTTTCATACACCCTTTCACTCTCCCGGGGCTTATTTGTTTCTAACTTCAGTGCTTTCATACCCTCGATGAAGGGGCATAGAATAGCTTTGTGGCCCCTCCCTCCACACGTATAACATTGAAGGTTGTTAAACCAGGCATAGTTGGACGAGGATTTGGGGGCATTATCGGTATTATCGGGGACCATATTTACGTGGTGATCAGGGAAACCTACGTTGGGAAAAGGGGGGGATACATTTGATAAAAGGGTGAAGCACAGGGATGGGGGGTTTGGACAGGGGGCGGTTGTCTGTAAGGTGTCGGAATTGATGTTTGGTGTTGGTAGGTGATTTGGGTTGGCATTTGGTATTGGTAAGGGGTCGGAATTGGCATGGACCCCGCAGGAGCATCTCTTAAGGCGTCCTGTGTATTATTATCGGCTGTAATGCCCAAATGGGGTGCTACCGGCTCCGTGACGATGCGTTCGTCGCACCTGATTCGCTTTATTTTCTTATTTATTGGTTCAGTCATATCGTCATATTTTTTCCACAATTTCCGCGGAATGGCATTCAGAATAACTTTATTAAGGATAAAATCAACGTCTATCCTCGCCCCGTCTTCTCCCGCGTCTTCCTTCAAAGACTCGGCTTCTTGTTGTATTCTGTACGTAAAGGACCCAAATGATTCGTCTTCCATTCTCCCCTCTCTCTCTAGGCACATCACAGTCTATTCAAAATCTCGTCTTTTCTGTTCATGCCATATAAGTCGGCACCCGCCTCTAAGAACTGTTTCCACGTTCTCGCTTTCTTTTGGAAACCCACGAAAATCCGTCTCGCGGGTAGGACGGAGCATCTTATTGCTACCTCGATCCGCATCCTATCACTTCTTGGCTCTCCTGCCGATATTAATCTAGAAATCTCGTCGGCGAAGTCGGGAAATGACATATCTCCTACCGCCACCGTGTGAGGTCGAAATTAAGTACTCCGCATACGATCCACAGAACACTGGGCAGATTTCTGCAGCTATCTTGAGTTTTTTCTCCTCCTCAACGGAAAAAGGATCGTCACTACCACTTAAAATATCATGCAACGAAAACACGTTCGACCTATTTTGCAAGGATCACTCATTTAAAAGGTCACGATGCCCTCTTTCGGGCACGGTATTATGGTGGGCTCTCCTGGGTAGAGTGGGGGAGGAGAAGGTGGGGGAGAGGGCGTTTCGGCCCGAGTCCCGGCTCCTCGACTGAGGGGCATGTTCTCTAATGATATTGGACAAAACTCGACCGAATTTGAATCTCTAAAATTTGTTACAAATGGGTTTGGATCCGAATTTTTCTCAAACTCGAGTCTAGGGGAACCGATTGGAAGGAAAGGTGCTCTATTTATATCAAAATTTGGGGGAAAGAAATAAAGGTTTGATGAGGTTAATTTAAGGGGACTGCCCTTTATCGCAACACAAGATGGGTCGCTTACCACTCTTTCCGCGTTGGTGGGAAAGTTTACTCCTCCTGCGGCTTGGTGTCCAGTAGCAAATTGCGATGTTGACTCGGCCTGAGCAGCAGCAGCCCACGCAGTGGTTCTCGATCGTGTGACCCTCAAGTTGTCTTTCGTCGCCGTCTGTTGCACTTGGAGAGCACTTTTTGTCACTTTTCACTCAGGTTTTTAGTGGGGGGTATCAGAAAAGGAAGATCCCACTTCTGACACCAGCTGTAATAAAAAATCCGTTTATCCCCTACTTCTTCACCAGTTTGTAATAAAGAATAAAAAAGTCCGTTGTCAGGGGAGACGGATCCTTATTACAAATTGTTTATTCTCGAAGGTCACTGTAAATGCTCGATGAGTAAATTGAAGTTATAATAAATCTTTCTTTAAGTTAGTGACCCTCTGCGTGAATTCTTTTTCTTCCGCTTACTTCTGTACCCCCGATTTTAGTGTCTTTTATAATGAAATAGTTGGTTTGAATAGCTTTTAATCAATAAATTTAAGTCACATTTGGCTACAAGTTCAGTCTCAAATTCGAATATAGTACGGTCAAGTTCAGGTTTTTTCTTAAACTAGTCTTAACATTAATTAAATAATTTAAGTTATATCGTTGCTCATCCACTACATCCCTCGCAGTAGTTTAGGCTAACGGCTCTCAATATTTCCTCATAAACTCAAATCTCAATATTCTCTCAAACTCCATATCTCGAACTCAAATCTCGAATCTCACTCAATAACTCTCAAATTTAGTCTTTAACGAGCAAATCCCCTCAAGGCCTACTCGGAGAATCACCGAGCGCTACCCGGCCTTTCACTCTTTCCCGACGAAGCGCCAGATCTCTTCTAATGGGTCCGCTTCTGTTTTCGTGCTCCACCCCTCCTACGAGTCCAAAACGCGCTGAGGCAAGCATTTAAGAACAAAGAGAAAAGTGGGGGAGGAGAGTCGCACGAGTCGATGACACTCGAGGTTTATCTCAAGGGCTGTTTTAAATATTGAAGATAAAACATGGGTATTATGGGAAATCGAGTGGCTTGTGTATAACAATATATATATATATATATATATATATATATATATATACAGGGTGTCCGAGAATTATCTGTACAATTTTTGGCTGTTATTAAAAGTCAACCATGAAGTGTAGAAATTCCAGTGTTGTCCCATTTTACAGAGAATCTCATTAAGTTTTTTCTGATACCAAGTTTTGACAAGTTTTTTAGAAATTTCAGTGTGTCCGAACATTATCTGTACAATTTCATCTTTTAATAAAATTCTTGATAACACACGTAAAATTCTTAAACAAGATTATTTAGAATCTGTATTTTCAAAAGTTTCTTTTATTAAAGTAACGTTACAAACATTCGATATGTGCATCATTAGTGATTCGCAAAACATCCAATCGATACTCCAAATGTTGCCATGTACGCTGCAGCATATCCACATCAATTCGCTGAATAGCAGCTGTGATTCTTGCTTTTAAATCATCAATGTCTGTCACCCGCGTACATTTCTAAAAAACTTGTCAAAACGTGGTATCAGAAAAAACTTAATGAGATTCTCTGTGAAATGGGACAACACTGAAATTTCTATACTTCATGGTTGACTTTTAATAACAGCCAAAAATTGTACAGATAATTCTCGGACACCCTGTATGTATATATATATATATATATATATATATATATATATATATATATATATATATTATTATATATATATACATATATATATATACATATATATATATATATATATATATTATATATGTAATTATATATATTATATATAATATATTATATATGTTAACCCCCTACGTCTATAGCCCTGGGTTGGTTCGAAGTCGACGGAGGTTCTGGTTAGGAGGCAGCAACGGATCTGTTACTTGCAGTAGTTCTTTTATACTACTCTCCGAGTTCTCCTTTAGCGGCCCGGAGGATTCTGAGAGGCTTATTAAATTCTTGAGGTTTCTCCCCGATTCTTCTTGTAACGTATCGGGAGATTCTAATGACTAAGTTTTCTGAAGAGAGCACGGCTCGAAGGAGAAGAAAAAGGCTTTTTCTTTACTGTACTTTACTGCTACAATGTTACAGGTAATGCTCAGCCTCGTAGTTGGTATCAGAATGAACATGGAAGAAATTGGTGGGGTTTATATACCCCGATTCTACTAACATCATCATTATTAAATGTTGAAGAGGCTGCATTATTTTTGCACAATATTTGAAAATAAAGTAAATCTTTTAGCTGTGGTAAGGTTTAAACGAATACACAAGATATTTGAAGATGAAGCCATATTTTTATCTGAAACCGCGTATTTTCAGATCTGATGTTATCATGATCTGCCAAGTTAACTAGAAGTAGAAATTGAACTATGCATCTTTACACTAAAATATGCATATGACTAAAAATTAAAGGTTTAAGATTTACAATTAAATGCTTAGGCAAGACATGACTTCATCTTTTATAACGAAGAGAGAATGTATACAAAACATGACATGGCAAAAGTTACTCAGGATTCATTATTAGGCTAAATCTAAAAATGATTAAGAAATTTTTTAAAAAGAACAAGTCATCAATTATTTGGGAAAGTAGAAAGCACATCAAATTTTATCACAACAGAAAAATAATAATAATAAAAAATAATAACAATATCGCCGCGTATACATTCCTAAATGGCGTCATAATGTCGGGTCGTGCATTGAGTACAATCTAAGTACATCACTGAGTACGCTGCACTTGTGGTTCATTACAATTATGATTACAATTACCAATTAATTCACATTCGCCTATTATCGTTAATTATCGTTATTGAAATACATTAATTTCTTGATATTAAATTATTATTGTTAAAGTACATTAATTGCATTTAAGTTATCATCATTAATTACAGTTTTATTTTAAAGTACGGTGCATCAATTACATTATTAAGTACATTAGTCACTTACAATTTTTAGTGTTTTTATATTTATATATGGTTATTATCACAACACAGAGTACATGGGCACATACGGTATATATTATATACATGACACACATGATTTAACATAACGCATGATAATTTTTTTATAAAGTTGGATGAGAGCGAAAGGAGATTTTTATCTTAGAAGCGTTCACTTTTGCTGTGTTATCGAATTGCGTATACTTGCGTAAGCATTTTCGAGTTCATTGCAAGAGGTGAACGCACTTAAAGAAAGAGTAAAAAGAATACATGTGAACGTACTTACATGTAAGGTAATTATGTACGTCCTCAGTGGACATGTACGAATGCCTAAACTATTGTACACATATTGGTAGTCACACAATAGGTTGACAGTAGGTAGTTGGACGAATAAGTAATAAAATTAACAAAAGATAAAGGTCAAGAAGGGACATGGATGTACTGGGAGGGGGGAATATGGTCGAATAATAGTTATATTTATACTTATAGCGTGCACAGTTTTTATTATTATGTTAAAGAATTTTCATATATTGAATACTAGAGATATGATGAAGGAAAATTAATGACGTAAAAATGTGACGTCATAGTTATTCAAATTATGCCATACGTACAGTATAAGTCATTTTTAGAAAAGATGAATTAGAGAAATACAGTAATGAATAAAGAAGTACAAATCGAAATTCTATCCAAAACTCGCTTAGGCGATTTGGTTCTCATGTAAAAATGAATATTAATTATTCATTGGTCATTTTTACATATATATATATATATATATATATATATTAATATATATATATTATCATAATATATATATATATTATATATTTATATATATATATATATATATATATATATATATATATATATATATTTATATATATATATATATATATATATTATATATATATATATATATATTATATTATGTGTTATATAAATATATATATATATATATACGAACACAGTTGGTAGACCAGCCATGAGTGGATCCTAGGGTCTTTGTTGGTCTGAAACATTATAACATTATTATAACATTATATATATTATATATATATACACACATTAAGTTTTCAGTTTTAGGTTTCGAAGATGCTGATGAAGTGGAAATACGAATCATTGGCGATTCCATTGTTCAAGGAGGACAGCTCGAGGAATTCTGTGGGAGAAACCCTCATCGTAGGCGCCGTTACTGCTACCCTGGTGCAAGGGTGGAGGATATAATTAAGAGTGTTGACCATTTTACAGACGGTACCGCCGAGGACACAACGTATGTTATTAATGTCGGTATTAATAACGTTTTAAATTCTAGATCGGAAGAACTGCTGGCTAGGTACAGGGACTTACTAGAGCGATTAAAGGAAAAACTAATAAGATTGTTTTAACAGGTATACTTCCTCGAATTATCCAAGTAACAATTTCTACACCAAGGCGACCTATATTAACAATAACCTAAAGTCTCTTTGCCAACAGGAAGGAGTGCATTTTGCGAATTTTTGGAACAGTTTCTACAGCAGGAGGGACTTGTTCCTTGGAGATGGACTTCATCTTAATGACGTTGGAGCTGCGCGTTTAGGAAGACTCTTTCATAATACTGTCTCTTCTTTTCAGGCTGCCGTAACTCGAACGGTTCCAGTGTAAATTCCACAAATTTCGCCTGCGCTCGCGAAGGTGTCGCAGTTACAAACAATTTGAAGGTTCTATCCTTAAATGCTCGTAGCTTACGGAATAAAATAAACGAATTTTTTTCTTTAATTGCTTGTAAAGACTCTGATTTAATTGCGATAAATGAATTGTGGCTTTGCACTGAAACACGTGACTTTGTAGGGGAGCATCAAATTAAAGGTTATAGACGTTTTGTTAAAAACAGAATTGGTAGGTGAGGAGGCGGTGTTGTGTTGCATATCAAAGATAATATTGCGAACGTTATAGAAGTAAAGCACAAAATTCCAGAACCAATAGATTCGACTATAGCATAACTTAAATTGAACGATTTCAAACTTGTTGTTGCGGTTATATATAGGCCCTTAATCAAACAATTGATACGGACGAGGCGTTGTCTCGTGAATTAAAGAGAATAATAGGTAGTGAACAGGCTTTAGTTATGGGTGACTTTAATTGCGCCAACGTGAATTACGATACAATGCAGGGAGACGCGGAAGGTAATCGTTTAGTTAATTTTCTCGAGGATAGCTTTCTTATTCAAAAGGTTGGAGAACCTATGAGGTTGGACAGTATTTTAGATTTAGTAATAACTACTGATGATAGGCTAATTACTGATCTTGAAGTGATAGAACCGTTAAGCAATAGCGATCACAATATGGTAGAGTTTGTCTTCTCAGTAAGTCACTCGAAACCAGCTAACTCGACTAAAATTTCTAACTTCTAGCACGCAGACTTTTGTAAATTTTGAAATAAATTGTCACACGTCAATTGGGAAAACGTAATGGGGAACTCCAACGCAAAACTAATGTGGGAATCGTTCAAAACAGTATGTTGGACTATAAATGAGGAAGGTGTACCGTACAAAAGTAAACGTGCGAAAGTACATAACAAACCCTTGTGGTTTACTTCTAGAGTAGGAGACATTATAAAGAGTAGAGATAGGGCTTATAGGCAACATAAGTGCGATAAAGACAATTTGTGGTTACGAAACAAATACATATCTCTAAGGCGTGAAGCGAAAAGTGATAAAAAGGTCCATAGCTCGTGACGGTAAAGAAAACCCCAAGCGATTCTTTCAATACGTCAACAATAGAAATCCAGTAAAAAGTGTCTTGGGGCCGTTCGAAAATTTTAACGGAGATCTAGTTTCTGAAAACAAGGAAATGGCTACCTTGCTAAACGAATTTTTTACGTCAGTTTTTACTATAGAAGATATAACGAATATCCCTACGGTCATAGACATATTACCTTTTGATAATGGTAATATTTTGGATAATATTGTGGTTAGCGAGGGGAAGTAATGCGCTATATTAATAAAATTAAAACACGTAAATCACCGGGGCCGGATTCCATATATCCCATACAACTTAAAGAATTAAAAGATAGCATTGTTGTGCCGCTAACAAAGATTTTAATGAGTCTATTTCTGAGGGGTGCGTACCAGATAATTTCAAGTTAGCAAACGTAACACCTATCTTTAAGAAAGGCGATAAAGGTGCGGCGGGAAATTATAGGCCAATCAGTTTAACGTCTGTTGTAGGTAAGCTACTGGAATCAATAATTAGGGATCGTATAATCGAACAGGTAGAATTGCATAACTTAGTTAGAAATACGCAGCACGGTTTTAGGCGAAACAAATCTTGCTTAACTATTATTTAGAATTTTTTCAAAGCGTGTTGATGTTTACGATAGTCATCGGGCGGTTGATGTAGTGTATTTAGATTTTCAAAAAGCGTTTGACACCGTACCGCTCAAAAGACTCATTGAGAAAACTAAGGCTCATGGAATCAGGGGTGTAGTAATAAATTGGATAGAAGAGTGGTTGCGAGGTAGGAAACAGAGGGTGGTCGTTGATGGAGCGGAGTCGTGTTGGGCTAAAGTAGCGAGGGGCGTTCCTCAGGGTTCAGTATTGGGCCCCTTGCTTTTTCTTATATATATTAACGATTTAGATGTTGCGCTAGTCAGTACAGTTTCAAAGTTTGCAGATGACACAAAGCTGGGTGATGGGGCGATTAATGACGAAGATAGAGTTAAAATCAAGAATGATCTGAATAAAATATATATATATTATATATATAATATATAATATATATATATATATATTATATATTATATAAATAATTATATATATATATATATATATATATATATATATATATATATATATATATATATATATATTATATGTATTATATATATTATATATATGTAAAACTGAACAATGAACAATTCCTATACAATCATTATATGGATTCATTGTCTTCATGCAGTACTTATGTTTGTATTGTTTTTATGTTTGAATGTCCATTTTTACATAAGAAACCAAAATCGCCTAAGCGAGTTTTGGATAGAATTTCGATTTGTACTTCTTTATTCATTACTGTATTTCTCTAATTCATCTTTTCTAAAAATGACATACTGTACGTATGGCATAATTTGAATAACTATGACGTCACATTTTCCCGTCATTAATTCCTCTTCATCATATCTCTAGTATTCAATATATGAAAATTCTTTAACATAATAATAAAAACTGTGCACTCTATAAGTATAAATGTATAAATATAACTATTATTCGACCATATTCCCCGCCCCCATACATCCATGTCCCTTCTTAACCTTTATCTTTTGTTAATTTTATTAATTATTCATTTAGCTACCTATTGTCAACCTATTGTGTGACTCCCAATATCTGTGCAATAGTTTAGGCATTCGTACATGTCCACTGAGAACATGCATAATTACCTTACATGTAAGTACGTTCACATGTATTCTTTTTACTCTTTCTTTTAAGTGCGTTCACCTCTTGCAATGAACTCGAAAATGCTTATGCAAGTATACGCAATTCGATAACACAGCAAAAGTGAACGCTTCTAAGATAAAAATCTCCTTTCGCTCTCATCCAACTTTATAAAAAAAAATTATCATGCGTTATGTTAAATCATGTGTCTCATGTATATATAAATATATACCGTATGTGCCCATGTACTCTGTGTTGTGATAATAACCATATATAAATATAAAAACACTGTAAAAATTGTAAGTGACTAATGTACTTAATAATGTAATTGATGTACCGTACTTTAAAATAAAACTGTAATTAATGATAATAATTTAAATGTAATTAAAGTACTTTAACAATAATAATTTAATATCAAGAAATTAATGTATTTTAATAACGATAATTAACGGTAAAAGCGAATGTGAATTAATTGGTAATTGTAATCATAATTGTAATGAACCAAAAGTGCAGTGTACTCAGTGATGTACTTAGATTGTACTCAATGCACGACCCGACATTATGACGCCATTTAGGAATGTATACGCGGCGATATTGTTATTATTTTTTTATTATTATTTTTCCGTTGATTTACTTAATAATGAATCCTGAGTAACTTTTGCCATGTCATGTTTTGTATACATTCTCTCTTCGTTATAAAAGTTAAAGTCATGTCTTCCCTAAGCACTTAATTGTAAATCTTAAACCTTTAATTTTTAGTCATATGCATATTTTAGTGTAAAGATGCATAGTTCAATTTCCACTTTTAGTTAACTTGGCAGATCATGATAACATCAGATCTGAAAATACGCGGTTTAAGATAAAAATATGCCTTCACCTTCATATATCTTGTGTATTCGTTTAAACCTTACCACAGCTAAAAGATTTACTTTATTTTCAAATATTGTGCAAAAATAATGCAGCCTCTTCAACATTTAATAACGATGATGTTAGTAGAATCGGGGTATATAAACCCCAACAATTTTTTCCATGTTTATTTTGATTCCAACGACGAGGCTGAGTAGTACCTGTACATTTTAGCAGTAAATTACAGTAAAAGAAAGTCTTTATCTTCTCCTTCGAGCCGTGCTCTCTTCATGAATTTAGTCAGTAAAATCTCCCGATACGTTACAAGAAGAATAGGGAGGAACCCTCAGAGAATTTAATAAGCCTCTCAGAATCTTCCGAGCTACTAAAGAAGAACTCGGAGAGTCGTATTGAAGAAATTACTGCAAGTAACAGATCCGTTGCTGCCTCCCAACCAGAACCCCCGTCGATTCCGAACCAACCCACGGCCATAGACGGAGGGGTTAACATATATATTATATATATACGGTATATATTATATATATATATATATATATATATATATATATATATATATATATATATATATAATATTAGGGGATTCTTTGGATCTGATATATTTGCATGTCGGTTATAAATAGATATCGAGTGTAACATATTTGTGGATAGTAGTCTATTATGACTTAATCCTCTGGATCCAGAGATTCTATCTTTAGTTTTAAATTGATAATTATTTAATTATTTAGTTTTGTAAAAATTGGTTGTTGCCAATGTACAGGCAATTTTTACATAGTGGAGCCACCTCGATGGGCCGAAGTGGTCCCCTAGTGTGCCCACTATAAAAATTTCTTATGTTCTTATGTTCTTTGTGGTTCGGAACACGCGTAAAATTATAAGTCCCCCCCGCCACCACGGAGGACATGCACAATACACAATTACGAACACAGTTAGGTAGACCAGCCATGAGTGGATCCTACGATCTTTGTTGGTCTGAAACATTATAACATTATAACATATTTTATATTATATATATATATATACACTATATGATCAAAAGTATTCGGACACCGCATGGTTTTGGGAAAAATGGTTTTATTATGGCATTTAGTAACCAGTAGGTCCACCCTTTGCTTTTATTGCAGCGTCAACACGTCGAGGCATACTTTCCACCAGTTTTCGGTAAGTCTGTGCAGGAATGGCTCGCCATTCCTCTTGCAGAGCTGATGCAAGAGATGCAAGTGAAGCCAGGCGTGGTGTGCGGTTTCGTATCCGTCGCTCCAGTTCGTCCCACATGTGCTCGATTGGGTTGAGATCGGGGCTCTGAGCAGGCCAGTCTAACAAATCCACCTTATTTTCACGAACCCAGTCCTGCACACGCCTTTTCAGTATGGCAGGGAGCTCGATCCTGTTGAAACAAACAATGGCCATCTCCGTAGTATTGCCACAGTGTAGGGAGGGCCGAATTGTCCAGAACGTCGAGATAAACGTCAGCGTTCATGGTAGTGGGTATAACAACCAACGGGCCGAGCCCTAGCCAGGAAAAACAACCCCATACCATGATGGACCCTCCACCGAACTTCACCGTTGGACGTACACAGTCAGAAGAAGCCGTTCTCCGGCTGTCGCCACACCCAAACACGCCCATCAGAACTGGAAGAGTGAATACCCCGACTCGTCGCTCCAAAGAACAGTTTTCCAGTCCTCCACGGTCCAGGAACGACGGGAGACACACCAGGCCAAACGACGCGTGGCATTAACTTTTGTAATCAGTGGCTTGTGTACAGCTGCTCTACCATAATAACCGAGTCTGTGCATCTCTCTGCGGATAGTTACAGTACTAACGGAGGTACCGGATGCTCTTCCTACCTCCTCAGCGATGGAAGCGGCAGAGGACGTGCGGGACTTCTTGACATGTCGTACCAGACTTCTTCTATCACGTTCCGTCAGTTTGCGTGGTCGTCCGGAACGTTTTTCGCGTTAGTTGCACCGTCGTGCTTCCATCTCATGATAACATCCGCTACAGTCGACTTTGGTATATCCCGTTTGGCTGCAATGTTTCGTATAGAAACGTTACTTAAATAACATCCGATGACGAGTCCACGTTGGAACTCGGAGAGTTCACGTCCGCGCGGCATGGCTTCACAACAGTTACTGATAACTTAACAGAACACCTCAGCATTATAGTTTCGCCACGCTTTTTCCCAGCATACCTTTCGGCGAAGGTGATATTTGCAGAAATGCGGATTTTCCGGGGTGTCCGAATACTTTTGATCATATAGTGTATATATATATATATATATATATATATATTTATATATATATATTATATATACATATTATATATTATATATATATATATATATATTAATATATATATATATATATATATATATATATATTATATTATATATATATATATTATATATATATATTATATAATATATATTATACATATATTATACAGGGTGTCCCGTAAGTCTGGAACCATAGGGTAAAATGATAAAAATGGCAATAAAACACAGAAGAGACTTTTGGGGTATGTTTGTGAAATGAGCGAGGAGGATAGAAGCTGTTTCATCGTCGGTGGATGTCCTCGGAGGTTCATTGCGTGATTTATCTCAAATGGATTCCGTTTCCATGAACTTTGCTACAAGTTTGCATACACAGCTGTGTATTATCGGCGCGCGGTCCGGATGCAATCTGTTAAATTCCTCAGCGACCTCCCTCTGACTCCGATTTCCTACGAGCAGAATTACCTGGATGCGTTGTTCCTTACTCAAAGACATGATGGGCACTTGCATAAACGGAAAAACATGAATTACTTATTTTACCCTATGTATGTATATATATTTTACCCTATTTTACCCTATATATATATATATATATGTAAAAAGTGAACAATGAACAATTCCTACACCATCATTATATGAATTCATTGTCCATTTTTACATAAGAAACCAAAAATCGCATAAGCGAGTTTTGGATAGAATTTCGATTTGTACGTCTTTATTCATTCTGTATTTTTCTAATTCATCTTTCTAATAATGACTTATACACTATGACGTCATAAAATAACTTTATTCTCTTTACGTTTCCCACTCTGTGTCTAATTTGTTCTTGTAAATCTTCCTAATAATGATTTGTACTTTACGTAAAAATTCAATAACTATGACGTCACATTTTCCCTTCATCATATATCTAGTATCCAATGTATGAAAATTCTTTAACATCATGCTAAGGACGAAACACTCTATAGAAGTCATTATTTATATGTTATGTAGTATAAATATAATTATTATTCAACCATACTCATCTTACATTCATATCTTATCTTGACCATTATCCAATATAAATTTTATTAAATATTAATTTTTACTCGTGTGAACGCGAAACTTCATGCTTTCGTTCGAAAACGCAAAAATACGTTCTCGTATTATTTTTTCATTTTTATTTTTAATTATATGACCTCCCGAGATGAACTCAAAAATGCTGAGGTTAAGTGATCGAATTCCGCTGACCGACAGAATTGAACGCTTCTAATATAAAAAAAAGTCTCCTTTCGCTCTGATTCGAATTTATAACATTATCATGCGTTATGTTATATCATGTGTGTATGTGCCCATGTACTTTGTATTATATTTCTAACATCTTAATTGTCTATTAATATGAAACACTGTAAAAACAAGACAAAGTTATAGTAACTGTTTAATTGTAATTAACTGTAATACTTTAAATTAACAATAACTTGTAATGTACTTTAATGAAACTGTAATTAACAATAACTTGTAATGTACTTCAGTGAAACTGTAATTAAATGTAATGATTTAATTTATCATGTAAGAATGTACTTCAAAATGGAAGTGTAATTAAACACAACTGAATATGAATTAATTGGTAATTGTAATCCATAATTGTAATCGTAATTGTAATGAACCAAAATTAATAAGTACTCAGTCCTGTACTCAAAATTGTACTTATGTACTATTACGAAATGATATCGCCTTCATAAATGAAGACTCGGCGAAAAAATACAAATTAGTTTTTATTTTATTTTTTAATTTGAAATTTGCAATCTTTTAAAACATCTGATCATGTGTTTAAAAAGGGGGGAAATTTAACCTTCAACTGTTCTCCCCCCAAACATCTAAGTTATATTATACGTATATTTGTAAAAATACACCACTTCAGATTACCACTTCATTTTAAGGCTCTTCTTCATTGGACTTCTTCAGTTAGAGAACTTCATTCGAGACTCCTTTGTTAGCAGCCTCGCTGCGGGGAGGGGGCAGAGCTCCCTTGCCTCTTAACCAAGAACGCCTCGTCTATACGAGACACCCCAGACCCATAGCCAGGATAAGAAAAAGAAGAAGATATGGGGTCAAACAAAAGCTGGCGACCCTTTACCAGGATAAGAAGACCCTTTACCAGGATAAGATGATGATTTTACGAAGAATATTTTTAAGAAGACGATTTTTAAGAAGAAGATTTTTAATAAGAAGAAGATTTTTAAGAAGAAGAAGAAGATTTTCAAGAAGAGGAAGATTTTAAGAACAAGAAGATTTTTAAGAAGAAAGATTTTAACAAGTGGCCACTCTTTGGCCAAGAATAGAAATTACCTGCATCAGGATGAGAAGATTATTTTAAGAAGAAGATTACTTTAAGAAGAAGATTACTTAAGAAGAAGATTACTTTAAGAAGAAGATTACTTTAAGAAGAAGATTATTTTAAGAAGAAGAAGATTTTAACAAGTGGCCACTCTTTGGCCAAGAATAGAAATTACCCTGCATCAGGATAAAAAGAAGATTTTAAGAAGATTATTTTAACAAGAGGCCACTCTTTGGCCAAGAATAGAAATTACCCTGCCCAGGATAAGAAGATTATTTTAAGAAGAGGCCACTCTTTGGCCAAGAATAGAAATTACCCTGCATCAGGATGAGAAGATTATTTTAAGAAGATTATTTTAAGAAGAGGCCACTCTTTGGCCAAGATAGAAATTACCCTGCATCAGGATAAAACCAGTCGACCGGCGTGTCACGACTTCTAGTTCGTAACATCCACCTTGAACCGGTGCGTCACGACTCCAAGTTCTTCACGCCTAGTTTTCATCCAGGAACAAGTAGCCAGCAAAACGTCTCAGGACACGTCTCAAGGATTTCCCCATAGAAAATTTTGTTAAGTACATTTGTTTTCTTAAGTAATTTATAAACATTTGAAAAGTCACTATTATTAACAGTTAATAATGAATATTAAGTCAGAATTTACAAGAAACACAGTGAACATTTCAGACACCAGTGATACATTTTTTTTTAGTGAAACAGTAATTTTCACAAAAGTTAAAAGTCACAAAAGTTAAAAGTCACAAAAGTTAAAAGTCACAAAAGTTAATTGTAACAGAGAGTTAATTGTAACAGAGTTAATTGTTAGAGAGTTAATTGTAAGATAGTTAATTGTAACAGAGTTAATTGTAACAGAGTTAATTTCAAGAGAGTTAATTTCAAGAGAGTTAATTTCAAGAGAGTTAATTTCAAGAGAGTTATTTTCACTGTTATATTCAGTATAGAATAATTTTATTTTATGTACCTTCCCGTACATTAGAGTGAAATGTTGTTTACATTTTTTTTTATTTTTTGTTTGCAAATTTTTTTCAATTACTGAACTGAATTGACTTGCAAATTAAGAGAGAGGGAGTTTACAGAGAGTTTTATTTGAAGTCAGAGAGTTTTATTTGAAGTCAGTTTTCAAGTCAGAAGGTTGCACCAAGAGGGTCAACCAAAACAGAGGTTAATCGTCTCCACTTGATAAAGGTCAAGTGCAGTCATTTTCCATTTTTAGTTAATTTCAAGTTAGTTTCAGAATATTTGATAAGAGGTCAAGTCAGAAGGTTGCGCCAAGATGGACAACCACCCCAGAGATTTTTATAGAAATACTTGATAGAGCTCAAGTCAGAGTTTTATTTGAAGTCAGAGAGTTTTATTTGAAGTCAGAGAGTTTTATTCGAAGTCAGAGTTATATTCGAAGTCAGAGTTATATTCGAAGTCAGAGTTATATTCGAAGTCAGAGTTTTATTTGAAGTTAGAGAGTTCAAGTCAAAGTTAGTTTTTAAGTCGAAGTTAGTTTTCAAGTCGAAGTTTTCAATGCAGTCAATTGAATTCAACCTTTTTTTTGTTGTTCAAGAGAATTTAATTCAACCTTTTTTTTGTTGTAAAAGAGAATTAAATTCAACCTGAATTAACCGATTTGCGTCTTTGGTTTAACCTTTTCTTTGTTTGTAAGACGGAAATTCACTGATTTGTCTTTCCCTTTTCATGCATTGTTATGTATATAAATATATAGTTATGTAATTCATTAATTGTAACAAAACCGTTTTTACAAAAGTTTTTAACGAGTTTTATAATTATTTTGATTATATGATGACAGAAATAGCGTAACAATTAATCGATCATGTACCTAATTTATCCTGCTCTGTACGATCGGGAAATTTACCCGTATGACCGCACATACCCTAAATTTCAGTCATTTAATTTTTAATAAAACTTCTACGCAATAAAACAGATGTATTTGTCTATATGCAAACATCATCGTTATAATCTTAATAATTTTTGCTTACTATATATAAATTCTCGTTCATGCATTTATTAAGTTGTTTTATCTGTTCCTTAAAGTAAATATATATATATAATCCTAAGCCACCAATGACCCCTAATGATCTAGTTCTTCACAGGATGAACAAATTACTCTCATATTCTACATACTATTGTACCGACTCACTCATCTACAGATGCTTCTTACCAATATTTATAGATACATATGCACACTGACGTACAACTTCAACTATTTAACTATAAATCCCCTTTCTCCTTTTGGACGTATCACCAACCACTACAATTTGTACCTAATACACACAAATACACATTTGACCACAGGTCTATACATCATCCACTACGTAATTCGATTTGTACCTACAACAGTCAATAAAAATGCATGTATGCGCACTATATATACTATATATACAAACCTCATGCTAAAATCATTGGATATCACAATAAACTATTTCATTGCGCGTAATTTAATCTTAATCATTTTTGCTTACTATATATAAATTTTTGCTCATGCATTTATACAGTTAATTTAACAATCCTCTCAGCTAATCTGTCTCTCGAACTTATAAAATACACACTTTGTACCCAATAAACATAAATACACACTAGACCACAGGTCTATACATCATCCATTACGTAATTCTATTTTTACCTACACTAGTCAATAAAAATTAGTTTATAGATTGTACGATTTGCATTTTTCCCTTTTACCTATTCATTATGTACATAATTTATCCCACAGAAAAAAATAAAATTTTGTAAAAAATTTTAACCATATCATTGTTTGTCTAACTTAATTGGTTGTCTAAATTAATGTATTAATCCTATTAAATGTTTGTCTAAACTAAAGTATTAATCTTTGATTTTTTTATATTTTGTAAGCAAGTGTCATTTTAAAAATTTGGATACTCTGCATTGTACTCGACCACGCGAAATCGTTCTGTATAAAATTTGTATTGTAACTAATGGTACCCTGTTAGGATGTTATTTTCTCATTGTATTGTATTAATGGTACCCTGTTAGGATGTTATTTTCTCATTTGTATTGTATTAATGGTACCCTATTAAATTATTGTATAAATATCATTTTTAAAAGGGGAGAGTAATGTAAAAAGTGAACAATGAACAATTCCTACACCATCATTATATGAATTCATTGTCCATTTTTACATAAGAAACCAAAAATCGCATAAGCGAGTTTTGGATAGAATTTCGATTTGTACGTCTTTATTCATTCCTGTATTTTTCTAATTCATCTTTCTAATAATGACTTATACACTATGACGTCATAAAATAACTTTATTCTCTTTACGTTTCCCACTCTGTGTCTAATTTGTTCTTGTAAATCTTCCTAATAATGATTTGTACTTTACGTAAAAATTCAATAACTATGACGTCACATTTTCCCTTCATCATATATCTAGTATCCAATGTATGAAAATTCTTTAACATCATGCTAAGGACGAAACACTCTATAGAAGTCATTATTTATATGTTATGTAGTATAAATATAATTATTATTCAACCATACTCATTCTTACATTCATATCTTATCTTGACCATTATCCAATATAAATTTTATTAAATATTAATTTTTACTCGTGTCAACGCGAAACTTCATGCCTTCGTTCGAAAACGCAAAAATACGTTCTCGTATTATTTTTTTCATTTTTATTTTTAATTATATGACCTCCCGAGATGAACTCAAAAATGCTGAGGTTAAGTGATCGAATTCCGCTGACCGACAGAATTGAACGCTTCTAAGATAAAAAAAAGTCTCCTTTCGCTCTGATTCGAATTTATAACATTATCATGCGTTATGTTATATCATGTGTGTTATGTGCCCATGTACTTTGTATTATATTTCTAACATCTTAATTGTCTATTAATATGAAACACTGTAAAAACAAGACAAAGTTATAGTAACTGTTTAATTGTAATTAACTGTAATACTTTAAATTAACAATAACTTGTAATGTACTTTAATGAAACTGTAATTAACAATAACTTGTAATGTACTTCAGTGAAACTGTAATTAAATGTAATGATTTAATTTATCATGTAAGAATGTACTTCAAAATGGAAGTGTAATTAAACAACAACTGAATATGAATTAATTGGTAATTGTAATCCATAATTGTAATCGTAATTGTAATGAACCAAAATTAATACGTACTCAGTCCTGTACTCAAAATTGTACTTATGTACTATTACGAAATGATATCGCCTTCATAAATGAAGACTCGGCGAAAAAATACAAATTAGTTTTTGTTATTTTATTTTTTAATTTGAAATTTGCAATCTTTTAAAACATCTGATCATGTGTTTAAAAAGGGGGGAAATTTAACCTTCAACTGTTCTCCCCCCAAACATTTAAGTTATATTATACGTATATTTGTAAAAATACACCACTTCAGATTACCACTTCATTTTAAGGCTCTTCTTCATTGGACTTCTTCAGTTAGAGAACTTCATTCGAGACTCCTTTGTTAGCAGCCTCGCTGCGGGGAGGGGGCAGAGCCCCCTTGCCTCTTAACCAAGAACGCCTCGTCTATACGAGACACCCCAGACCCATAGCCAGGATAAGAAAAAGAAGAAGATATGGGGTCTAACACAAGCTGGCGACCCTTTACCAGGATAAGAAGACCCTTTACCAGGATAAGATGATGATTTTACGAAGAATATTTTTAAGAAGACGATTTTTAACAAGAATTTTTAATAAGAAGAAGATTTTTAAGAAGAAGAAGAAGATTTTCAAGAAGAGGAAGATTTTTAAGAACAAGAAGATTTTTAAGAAGAAGAAGATTTTAACAAGTGGCCACTCTTTGGCCAAGAATAGAAATTACCCTGCATCAGGATGAGAAGATTATTTTAAGAAGAAGATTACTTTAAGAAGAAGATTACTTTAAGAAGAAGATTACTTTAAGAAGAAGATTATTTTAAGAAGAAGAAGATTTTAACAAGTGGCCACTCTTTGGCCAAGAATAGAAATTACCCTGCATCAGGATAAAAAGAAGATTTTAAGAAGATTATTTTAACAAGAGGCCACTCTTTGGCCAAGAATAGAAATTACCCTGCCCCAGGATAAGAAGATTATTTTAAGAAGAGGCCACTCTTTGGCCAAGAATAGAAATTACCCTGCATCAGGATGAGAAGATTATTTTAAGAAGATTATTTTAAGAAGAGGCCACTCTTTGGCCAAGATAGAAATTACCCTGCATCAGGATAAAACCAGTCGACCGGCGTGTCACGACTTCTAGTTCGTAACATCCACCCTTGAACCGGTGCGTCACGACTCCAAGTTCTTCACGCCTAGTTTTCATCCAGGAACAAGTAGCCAGCAAGACGTCTTCAGGACACGTCTCAAGGATTTCCCCATAGAAAATTTTGTTAAGTACATTTTGTTTTCTTAAGTAATTTATAAACATTTGAAAAAGTCACTATTATTAACAGTTAATAATGAATATTAAGTCAGAATTTACAAGAAACACAGTGAACATTTCAGACACCAGTGATACATTTTTTTTTAGTGAAACAGTAATTTTCACAAAAGTTAAAAGTCACAAAAGTTAAAAGTCACAAAAGTTAAAAGTCACAAAAGTTAATTGTAACAGAGAGTTAATTGTAACAGAGTTAATTGTTAGAGAGTTAATTGTAAGATAGTTAATTGTAACAGAGTTAATTGTAACAGAGTTAATTTCAAGAGAGTTAATTTCAAGAGAGTTAATTTCAAGAGAGTTAATTTCAAGAGAGTTATTTTCACTGTTATATTCAGTATAGAATAATTTTATTTTATGTACCTTCCCGTACATTAGAGTGAAATGTTGTTTACATTTTTTTTATTTTTTGTTTGCAAATTTTTTTCAATTACTGAACTGAATTGACTTGCAAATTAAGAGAGAGGGAGTTTACAGAGAGTTTTATTTGAAGTCAGAGAGTTTTATTTGAAGTCAGTTTTCAAGTCAGAAGGTTGCACCAAGAGGGTCAACCAAAACAGAGGTTAATCGTCTCCACTTGATAAAGGTCAAGTGCAGTCATTTTCCATTTTTAGTTAATTTCAAGTTAGTTTCAGAATATTTGATAAGAGGTCAAGTCAGAAGGTTGCGCCAAGATGGACAACCACCCCAGAGATTTTTATAGAAATACTTGATAGAGCTCAAGTCAGAGTTTTATTTGAAGTCAGAGAGTTTTATTTGAAGTCAGAGAGTTTATTCGAAGTCAGAGTTATATTCGAAGTCAGAGTTATATTCGAAGTCAGAGTTATATTCGAAGTCAGAGTTTTATTTGAAGTTAGAGAGTTCAAGTCAAAGTTAGTTTTTAAGTCGAAGTTAGTTTTCAAGTCGAAGTTTTCAATGCAGTCAATTGAATTCAACCTTTTTTTTGTTGTTCAAGAGAATTTAATTCAACCTTTTTTTTGTTGTAAAAGAGAATTAAATTCAACCTGAATTAACCGATTTGCGTCTTTGGTTTAACCTTTTCTTTGTTTGTAAGACGGAAATTCACTGATTTGTCTTTCCCTTTTCATGCATTGTTATGTATATAAATATATAGTTATGTAATTCATTAATTGTAACAAAACCGTTTTTACAAAAGTTTTTAACGAGTTTTATAATTATTTTGATTATATGATGACAGAAATAGCGTAACAATTAATCGATCATGTACCTAATTTATCCTGCTCTGTACGATCGGGAAATTTACCCGTATGACCGCACATACCCTAAATTTCAGTCATTTAATTTTTAATAAAACTTCTACGCAATAAAACAGATGTATTTGTCTATATGCAAACATCATCGTTATAATCTTAATAATTTTTGCTTACTATATATAAATTCTCGTTCATGCATTTATTAAGTTGTTTTATCTGTTCCTTAAAGTAAATATATATATATATAATCCTAAGCCACCAATGACCCCTAATGATCTAGTTCTTCACAGGATGAACAAATTACTCTCATATTCTACATACTATTGTACCGACTCACTCATCTACAGATGCTTCTTACCAATATTTATAGATACATATGCACACTGACGTACAACTTCAACTATTTAACTATAAATCCCCTTTCTCCTTTTGGACGTATCACCAACCACTACAATTTGTACCTAATACACACAAATACACATTTGACCACAGGTCTATACATCATCCACTACGTAATTCGATTTGTACCTACAACAGTCAATAAAAATGCATGTATGCGCACTATATATACTATATATACAAACCTCATGCTAAAATCATTGGATATCACAATAAACTATTTCATTGCGCGTAATTTAATCTTAATCATTTTTGCTTACTATATATAAATTTTTGCTCATGCATTTATACAGTTAATTTAACAATCCTCTCAGCTAATCTGTCTCTCGAACTTATAAAATACACACTTTGTACCCAATAAACATAAATACACACTAGACCACAGGTCTATACATCATCCATTACGTAATTCTATTTTTACCTACACTAGTCAATAAAAATTAGTTTATAGATTGTACGATTTGCATTTTTCCCTTTTACCTATTCATTATGTACATAATTTATCCCACAGAAAAAAATAAAATTTTGTAAAAAATTTTAACCATATCATTGTTTGTCTAACTTAATTGGTTGTCTAAATTAATGTATTAATCCTATTAAATGTTTGTCTAAACTAAAGTATTAATCTTTGATTTTTTATATTTTGTAAGCAAGTGTCATTTTAAAAATTTGGATACTCTGCATTGTACTCGACCACGCGAAATCGTTCTGTATAAAATTTGTATTGTAACTAATGGTACCCTGTTAGGATGTTATTTTCTCATTGTATTGTATTAATGGTACCCTGTTAGGATGTTATTTTCTCATTTGTATTGTATTAATGGTACCCTATTAAATTATTGTATAAATATCATTTTTAAAAGGGGAGAGTAATGTAAAAAGTGAACAATGAACAATTCCTACACCATCATTATATGAATTCATTGTCCATTTTTACATAAGAAACCAAAAATCGCATAAGCGAGTTTATAGAAATAATTCCTGTATTTTTCTAATTCATCTTTCTAATAATGACTTATACACTATGACGTCATAAAATAACTTTATTCTCTTTACGTTTCCCACTCTGTGTCTAATTTGTTCTTGTAAATCTTCCTAATAATGATTTGTACTTTACGTAAAAATTCAATAACTATGACGTCACATTTTCCCTTCATCATATATCTAGTATCCAATGTATGAAAATTCTTTAACATCATGCTAAGGACGAAACACTCTATAGAAGTCATTATTTATATGTTATGTAGTATAAATATAATTATTATTCAACCATACTCATTCTTACATTCATATCTTATCTTGACCATTATCCAATATAAATTTTATTAAATATTAATTTTTACTCGTGTCAACGCGAAACTTCATGCCTTCGTTCGAAAACGCAAAAATACGTTCTCGTATTATTTTTTTCATTTTTATTTTTAATTATATGACCTCCCGAGATGAACTCAAAAATGCTGAGGTTAAGTGATCGAATTCCGCTGACCGACAGAATTGAACGCTTCTAAGATAAAAAAAGTCTCCTTTCGCTCTGATTCGAATTTATAACATTATCATGCGTTATGTTATATCATGTGTGTTATGTGCCCATGTACTTTGTATTATATTTCTAACATCTTAATTGTCTATTAATATGAAACACTGTAAAAACAAGACAAAGTTATAGTAACTGTTTAATTGTAATTAACTGTAATACTTTAAATTAACAATAACTTGTAATGTACTTTAATGAAACTGTAATTAACAATAACTTGTAATGTACTTCAGTGAAACTGTAATTAAATGTAATGATTTAATTTATCATGTAAGAATGTACTTCAAAATGGAAGTGTAATTAAACAACAACTGAATATGAATTAATTGGTAATTGTAATCCATAATTGTAATCGTAATTGTAATGAACCAAAATTAATACGTACTCAGTCCTGTACTCAAAATTGTACTTATGTACTATTACGAAATGATATCGCCTTCATAAATGAAGACTCGGCGAAAAAATACAAATTAGTTTTTGTTATTTTATTTTTTAATTTGAAATTTGCAATCTTTTAAAACATCTGATCATGTGTTTAAAAAGGGGGGAAATTTAACCTTCAACTGTTCTCCCCCCAAACATTTAAGTTATATTATACGTATATTTGTAAAAATACACCACTTCAGATTACCACTTCATTTTAAGGCTCTTCTTCATTGGACTTCTTCAGTTAGAGAACTTCATTCGAGACTCCTTTGTTAGCAGCCTCGCTGCGGGGAGGGGGCAGAGCCCCCTTGCCTCTTAACCAAGAACGCCTCGTCTATACGAGACACCCCAGACCCATAGCCAGGATAAGAAAAAGAAGAAGATATGGGGTCTAACACAAGCTGGCGACCCTTTACCAGGATAAGAAGACCCTTTACCAGGATAAGATGATGATTTTACGAAGAATATTTTTAAGAAGACGATTTTTAACAAGAAGATTTTTAATAAGAAGAAGATTTTTAAGAAGAAGAAGAAGATTTTCAAGAAGAGGAAGATTTTTAAGAACAAGAAGATTTTTAAGAAGAAGAAGATTTTAACAAGTGGCCACTCTTTGGCCAAGAATAGAAATTACCCTGCATCAGGATGAGAAGATTATTTTAAGAAGAAGATTACTTTAAGAAGAAGATTACTTTAAGAAGAAGATTACTTTAAGAAGAAGATTATTTTAAGAAGAAGAAGATTTTAACAAGTGGCCACTCTTTGGCCAAGAATAGAAATTACCCTGCATCAGGATAAAAAGAAGATTTTAAGAAGATTATTTTAACAAGAGGCCACTCTTTGGCCAAGAATAGAAATTACCCTGCCCCAGGATAAGAAGATTATTTTAAGAAGAGGCCACTCTTTGGCCAAGAATAGAAATTACCCTGCATCAGGATGAGAAGATTATTTTAAGAAGATTATTTTAAGAAGAGGCCACTCTTTGGCCAAGATAGAAATTACCCTGCATCAGGATAAAACCAGTCGACCGGCGTGTCACGACTTCTAGTTCGTAACATCCACCCTTGAACCGGTGCGTCACGACTCCAAGTTCTTCACGCCTAGTTTTCATCCAGGAACAAGTAGCCAGCAAGACGTCTTCAGGACACGTCTCAAGGATTTCCCCATAGAAAATTTTGTTAAGTACATTTTGTTTTCTTAAGTAATTTATAAACATTTGAAAAAGTCACTATTATTAACAGTTAATAATGAATATTAAGTCAGAATTTACAAGAAACACAGTGAACATTTCAGACACCAGTGATACATTTTTTTTTAGTGAAACAGTAATTTTCACAAAAGTTAAAAGTCACAAAAGTTAAAAGTCACAAAAGTTAAAAGTCACAAAAGTTAATTGTAACAGAGAGTTAATTGTAACAGAGTTAATTGTTAGAGAGTTAATTGTAAGATAGTTAATTGTAACAGAGTTAATTGTAACAGAGTTAATTTCAAGAGAGTTAATTTCAAGAGAGTTAATTTCAAGAGAGTTAATTTCAAGAGAGTTATTTTCACTGTTATATTCAGTATAGAATAATTTTATTTTATGTACCTTCCCGTACATTAGAGTGAAATGTTGTTTACATTTTTTTTTATTTTTTGTTTGCAAATTTTTTTCAATTACTGAACTGAATTGACTTGCAAATTAAGAGAGAGGGAGTTTACAGAGAGTTTTATTTGAAGTCAGAGAGTTTTATTTGAAGTCAGTTTTCAAGTCAGAAGGTTGCACCAAGAGGGTCAACCAAAACAGAGGTTAATCGTCTCCACTTGATAAAGGTCAAGTGCAGTCATTTTCCATTTTTAGTTAATTTCAAGTTAGTTTCAGAATATTTGATAAGAGGTCAAGTCAGAAGGTTGCGCCAAGATGGACAACCACCCCAGAGATTTTTATAGAAATACTTGATAGAGCTCAAGTCAGAGTTTTATTTGAAGTCAGAGAGTTTTATTTGAAGTCAGAGAGTTTTATTCGAAGTCAGAGTTATATTCGAAGTCAGAGTTATATTCGAAGTCAGAGTTATATTCGAAGTCAGAGTTATATTCGAAGTCAGAGTTTTATTTGAAGTTAGAGAGTTCAAGTCAAAGTTAGTTTTTAAGTCGAAGTTAGTTTTCAAGTCGAAGTTTTCAATGCAGTCAATTGAATTCAACCTTTTTTTTGTTGTTCAAGAGAATTTAATTCAACCTTTTTTTTGTTGTAAAAGAGAATTAAATTCAACCTGAATTAACCGATTTGCGTCTTTGGTTTAACCTTTTCTTTGTTTGTAAGACGGAAATTCACTGATTTGTCTTTCCCTTTTCATGCATTGTTATGTATATAAATATATAGTTATGTAATTCATTAATTGTAACAAAACCGTTTTTACAAAAGTTTTTAACGAGTTTTATAATTATTTTGATTATATGATGACAGAAATAGCGTAACAATTAATCGATCATGTACCTAATTTATCCTGCTCTGTACGATCGGGAAATTTACCCGTATGACCGCACATACCCTAAATTTCAGTCATTTAATTTTTAATAAAACTTCTACGCAATAAAACAGATGTATTTGTCTATATGCAAACATCATCGTTATAATCTTAATAATTTTTGCTTACTATATATAAATTCTCGTTCATGCATTTATTAAGTTGTTTTATCTGTTCCTTAAAGTAAATATATATATATATAATCCTAAGCCACCAATGACCCCTAATGATCTAGTTCTTCACAGGATGAACAAATTACTCTCATATTCTACATACTATTGTACCGACTCACTCATCTACAGATGCTTCTTACCAATATTTATAGATACATATGCACACTGACGTACAACTTCAACTATTTAACTATAAATCCCCTTTCTCCTTTTGGACGTATCACCAACCACTACAATTTGTACCTAATACACACAAATACACATTTGACCACAGGTCTATACATCATCCACTACGTAATTCGATTTGTACCTACAACAGTCAATAAAAATGCATGTATGCGCACTATATATACTATATATACAAACCTCATGCTAAAATCATTGGATATCACAATAAACTATTTCATTGCGCGTAATTTAATCTTAATCATTTTTGCTTACTATATATAAATTTTTGCTCATGCATTTATACAGTTAATTTAACAATCCTCTCAGCTAATCTGTCTCTCGAACTTATAAAATACACACTTTGTACCCAATAAACATAAATACACACTAGACCACAGGTCTATACATCATCCATTACGTAATTCTATTTTTACCTACACTAGTCAATAAAAATTAGTTTATAGATTGTACGATTTGCATTTTTCCCTTTTACCTATTCATTATGTACATAATTTATCCCACAGAAAAAAATAAAATTTTGTAAAAAATTTTAACCATATCATTGTTTGTCTAACTTAATTGGTTGTCTAAATTAATGTATTAATCCTATTAAATGTTTGTCTAAACTAAAGTATTAATCTTTGATTTTTTTATATTTTGTAAGCAAGTGTCATTTTAAAAATTTGGATACTCTGCATTGTACTCGACCACGCGAAATCGTTCTGTATAAAATTTGTATTGTAACTAATGGTACCCTGTTAGGATGTTATTTTCTCATTGTATTGTATTAATGGTACCCTGTTAGGATGTTATTTTCTCATTTGTATTGTATTAATGGTACCCTATTAAATTATTGTATAAATATCATTTTTAAAAGGGGAGAGTAATGTAAAAAGTGAACAATGAACAATTCCTACACCATCATTATATGAATTCATTGTCCATTTTTACATAAGAAACCAAAAATCGCATAAGCGAGTTTTGGATAGAATTTCGATTTGTACGTCTTTATTCATTCCTGTATTTTTCTAATTCATCTTTCTAATAATGACTTATACACTATGACGTCATAAAATAACTTTATTCTCTTTACGTTTCCCACTCTGTGTCTAATTTGTTCTTGTAAATCTTCCTAATAATGATTTGTACTTTACGTAAAAATTCAATAACTATGACGTCACATTTTCCCTTCATCATATATCTAGTATCCAATGTATGAAAATTCTTTAACATCATGCTAAGGACGAAACACTCTATAGAAGTCATTATTTATATGTTATGTAGTATAAATATAATTATTATTCAACCATACTCATTCTTACATTCATATCTTATCTTGACCATTATCCAATATAAATTTTATTAAATATTAATTTTTACTCGTGTCAACGCGAAACTTCATGCCTTCGTTCGAAAACGCAAAAATACGTTCTCGTATTATTTTTTTCATTTTTATTTTTAATTATATGACCTCCCGAGATGAACTCAAAAATGCTGAGGTTAAGTGATCGAATTCCGCTGACCGACAGAATTGAACGCTTCTAAGATAAAAAAAAGTCTCCTTTCGCTCTGATTCGAATTTATAACATTATCATGCGTTATGTTATATCATGTGTGTTATGTGCCCATGTACTTTGTATTATATTTCTAACATCTTAATTGTCTATTAATATGAAACACTGTAAAAACAAGACAAAGTTATAGTAACTGTTTAATTGTAATTAACTGTAATACTTTAAATTAACAATAACTTGTAATGTACTTTAATGAAACTGTAATTAACAATAACTTGTAATGTACTTCAGTGAAACTGTAATTAAATGTAATGATTTAATTTATCATGTAAGAATGTACTTCAAAATGGAAGTGTAATTAAACAACAACTGAATATGAATTAATTGGTAATTGTAATCCATAATTGTAATCGTAATTGTAATGAACCAAAATTAATACGTACTCAGTCCTGTACTCAAAATTGTACTTATGTACTATTACGAAATGATATCGCCTTCATAAATGAAGACTCGGCGAAAAAATACAAATTAGTTTTTGTTATTTTATTTTTTAATTTGAAATTTGCAATCTTTTAAAACATCTGATCATGTGTTTAAAAAGGGGGGAAATTTAACCTTCAACTGTTCTCCCCCCAAACATTTAAGTTATATTATACGTATATTTGTAAAAATACACCACTTCAGATTACCACTTCATTTTAAGGCTCTTCTTCATTGGACTTCTTCAGTTAGAGAACTTCATTCGAGACTCCTTTGTTAGCAGCCTCGCTGCGGGGAGGGGGCAGAGCCCCCTTGCCTCTTAACCAAGAACGCCTCGTCTATACGAGACACCCCAGACCCATAGCCAGGATAAGAAAAAGAAGAAGATATGGGGTCTAACACAAGCTGGCGACCCTTTACCAGGATAAGAAGACCCTTTACCAGGATAAGATGATGATTTTACGAAGAATATTTTTAAGAAGACGATTTTTTAACAAGAATATTTTTAATAAGAAGAAGATTTTTAAGAAGAAGAAGAAGATTTTCAAGAAGAGAAGATTTTTAAGAACAAGAAGATTTTAAGAAGAAGAAGATTTTAACAAGTGGCCACTCTTTGGCCAAGAAGAGAAATTACCCTCATTAGGTGAGAAGATTATTTTAAGAAGAAGATTACTTTAAGAAGAAGATTACTTTAAGAGAAGATTACTTTAAGAAGAAGATTATTTTAAGAAGAAAAGATTTTAACAGTGGCACTCTTTGGCCAAGAATAGAAATTACCCTGCATCAGGATAAAAAGAAGATTTTAAGAAGATTATTTTAACAAGAGGCCACTCTTTGGCCAAGAATAGAAATTACCCTGCCCCAGGATAAGAATTATTTTAAGAAGAGGCCACTCTTTGGCCAAGAATAGAAATTACCCTGCAATCAGGATGAGAAGATATTTTAAAGATTATTTTAAGAAGAGGCCACTCTTTGGCCAAGATAGAATTACCCTGCTCAGGATAAAACCAGTCGACCGGCGTGTCACGACTTCTAGTTCGTAACATCCACCCTTGAACCGGTGCGTCACGACTCCAAGTTCTTTCACGCCTAGTTTTCATCCAGGAACAAGTAGCCAGCAAGACGTCTTCAGGACACGTCTCAAGGATTTCCCCATAGAAAATTTTGTTAAGTACATTTTGTTTTCTTAAGTAATTTATAAACATTTGAAAAAGTCACTATTATTAACAGTTAATAATGAATATTAAGTCAGAATTTACAAGAAACACAGTGAACATTTCAGACACCAGTGATACATTTTTTTTTTAGTGAAACAGTAATTTTCACAAAATTAAAAGTCACAAAAGTTAAAAGTCACAAAAGTTAAAAGTCACAAAAGTTAATTGTAACAGAGAGTTAATTGTAACAGAGTTAATTGTTAGAGAGTTAATTGTAAGATAGTTAATTGTAACAGAGTTAATTGTACAGAGTTAATTTCAAGAGAGTTAATTTTCAAGAGAGTTAATTTCAAGAGAGTTATTCAGAGAGTTTTTTCACTGTTATATTCAGTATAGAATAATTTTATTTTATGTACCTTCCCGTACATTAGAGTGAAATGTTGTTTACATTTTTTTTATTTTTTGTTTGCAATTTTTTTCAATTACTGAACTGAATTGACTTGCAAATTAAGAGAGAGGGAGTTTACAGAGAGTTTTATTTGAAGTCAGAGAGTTTTATTTGAAGTCATTTTTCAAGTCAGAAGGTTGCACCAAGAGGGTCAACCAAAACAGAGGTTAATCGTCTCCACTTGATAAAGGTCAAGTGCAGTCATTTTCCATTTTTAGTTAATTTCAAGTTAGTTTCAGAATATTTGATAAGAGGTCAAGTCAGAAGGTTGCGCCAAGATGGACAACCACCCCAGAGATTTTTATAGAAATACTTGATAGAGCTCAAGTCAGAGTTTTATTTGAAGTCAGAGTTTTATTTGAAGTCAGAGAGTTATATTCGAAGTCAGATTATATTATATTCGAAGTCAGAGTTATATTCGAAGTCAGAGTTATATTCGAAGTCAGAGTTTTATTTGAAGTTAGAGAGTTCAAGTCAAAGTTAGTTTTTAAGTCGAAGTTAGTTTTCAAGTCGAGTTTTCAATGCAGTCAATTGAATTCAACCTTTTTTTTGTTGTTCAAGAGAATTTATTCACCTTTTTTTTTGTTGTAAAGAGAATTAAATTCAACCTGAATTAACCGATTTGCGTCTTTGGTTTAACCTTTTCTTTGTTTGTAAGACGGAAATTCACTGATTTGTCTTTCCCTTTTCATGCATTGTTATGTATATAAATATATAGTTTATGTAATTCATTAATTGTAACAAAACCGTTTTTACAAAAGTTTTTAACGAGTTTTATAATTATTTTTGATTATATGATGACAGAAATAGCGTAACAATTAATCGATCATGTACCTAATTTATCCTGCTCTGTACGATCGGGAAATTTACCCGTATGACCGCACATACCCTAAATTTCAGTCATTTAATTTTTAATAAAACTTCTACGCAATAAAACAGATGTATTTGTCTATATGCAAACATCATCGTTATAATCTTAATAATTTTTGCTTACTATATATAAATTCTCTCGTTCATGCATTTATTAAGTTGTTTTATCTGTTCCTTAAAGTAAATATATATATATATAATCCTAAGCCACCAATGACCCTAATGATCTAGTTTCTTCACAGGAGAACAAATTACTCTCATATTCTACATACTATTGTACCGACTCACTCATCTACAGATGCTTCTTACCAATATTTATAGATACATATGCACACTGACGTACAACTTCACTATTTAACTAAAATCCCTTTCTCCTTTTGGACGTATCACCACCAACCACTACAATTTGTACCTAATACACACAATACACATTTGACCACAGGTCTATACATCATCCACTACGTAATTCGATTTGTACCTACAACATTCAATAAAAATGCATGTATGCGCACTATATATACTATATATACAAACCTCATGCTAAAATCATTGGATATCACAATAAACTATTTCATTGCGCGTAATTTAATCTTAATCATTTTTGCTTACTATATATAAATTTTTGCTCATGCATTTATACAGTTAATTTAACAATCCTCTCAGCTAATCTGTCTCTCGAACTTATAAAATACACACTTTGTACCCAATAAACATAAATACACACTAGACCACAGGTCTATACATCATCCATTACGTAATTCTATTTTTACCTACACTAGTCAATAAAAATTAGTTTATAGATTGTACGATTTGCATTTTTCCCTTTTACCTATTCATTATGTACATAATTTATCCCACAGAAAAAAATAAAATTTTGTAAAAAATTTTAACCATATCATTGTTTGTCTAACTTAATTGGTTGTCTAAATTAATGTATTAATCCTATTAAATGTTTGTCTAAACTAAAGTATTAATCTTTGATTTTTTTATATTTTGTAAGCAAGTGTCATTTTAAAAATTTGGATACTCTGCATTGTACTCGACCACGCGAAATCGTTCTGTATAAAATTTGTATTGTAACTAATGGTACCCTGTTAGGATGTTATTTTCTCATTGTATTGTATTAATGGTACCCTGTTAGGATGTTATTTTCTCATTTGTATTGTATTAATGGTACCCTATTAAATTATTGTATAAATATCATTTTTAAAAGGGGAGAGTAATGTAAAAAGTGAACAATGAACAATTCCTACACCATCATTATATGAATTCATTGTCCATTTTTACATAAGAAACCAAAAATCGCATAAGCGAGTTTTGGATAGAATTTCGATTTGTACGTCTTTATTCATTCCTGTATTTTTCTAATTCATCTTTCTAATAATGACTTATACACTATGACGTCATAAAATAACTTTATTCTCTTTACGTTTCCCACTCTGTGTCTAATTTGTTCTTGTAAATCTTCCTAATAATGATTTGTACTTTACGTAAAAATTCAATAACTATGACGTCACATTTTCCCTTCATCATATATCTAGTATCCAATGTATGAAAATTCTTTAACATCATGCTAAGGACGAAACACTCTATAGAAGTCATTATTTATATGTTATGTAGTATAAATATAATTATTATTCAACCATACTCATTCTTACATTCATATCTTATCTTGACCATTATCCAATATAAATTTTATTAAATATTAATTTTTACTCGTGTCAACGCGAAACTTCATGCCTTCGTTCGAAAACGCAAAAATACGTTCTCGTATTATTTTTTTCATTTTTATTTTTAATTATATGACCTCCCGAGATGAACTCAAAAATGCTGAGGTTAAGTGATCGAATTCCGCTGACCGACAGAATTGAACGCTTCTAAGATAAAAAAAAGTCTCCTTTCGCTCTGATTCGAATTTATAACATTATCATGCGTTATGTTATATCATGTGTGTTATGTGCCCATGTACTTTGTATTATATTTCTAACATCTTAATTGTCTATTAATATGAAACACTGTAAAAACAAGACAAAGTTATAGTAACTGTTTAATTGTAATTAACTGTAATACTTTAAATTAACAATAACTTGTAATGTACTTTAATGAAACTGTAATTAACAATAACTTGTAATGTACTTCAGTGAAACTGTAATTAAATGTAATGATTTAATTTATCATGTAAGAATGTACTTCAAAATGGAAGTGTAATTAAACAACAACTGAATATGAATTAATTGGTAATTGTAATCCATAATTGTAATCGTAATTGTAATGAACCAAAATTAATACGTACTCAGTCCTGTACTCAAAATTGTACTTATGTACTATTACGAAATGATATCGCCTTCATAAATGAAGACTCGGCGAAAAAATACAAATTAGTTTTTGTTATTTTATTTTTTAATTTGAAATTTGCAATCTTTTAAAACATCTGATCATGTGTTTAAAAAGGGGGGAAATTTAACCTTCAACTGTTCTCCCCCCAAACATTTAAGTTATATTATACGTATATTTGTAAAAATACACCACTTCAGATTACCACTTCATTTTAAGGCTCTTCTTCATTGGACTTCTTCAGTTAGAGAACTTCATTCGAGACTCCTTTGTTAGCAGCCTCGCTGCGGGGAGGGGGCAGAGCCCCCTTGCCTCTTAACCAAGAACGCCTCGTCTATACGAGACACCCCAGACCCATAGCCAGGATAAGAAAAAGAAGAAGATATGGGGTCTAACACAAGCTGGCGACCCTTTACCAGGATAAGAAGACCCTTTACCAGGATAAGATGATGATTTTACGAAGAATATTTTTAAGAAGACGATTTTTAACAAGAAGATTTTTAATAAGAAGAAGATTTTTAAGAAGAAGAAGAAGATTTTCAAGAAGAGGAAGATTTTTAAGAACAAGAAGATTTTTAAGAAGAAGAAGATTTTAACAAGTGGCCACTCTTTGGCCAAGAATAGAAATTACCCTGCATCAGGATGAGAAGATTATTTTAAGAAGAAGATTACTTTAAGAAGAAGATTACTTTAAGAAGAAGATTACTTTAAGAAGAAGATTATTTTAAGAAGAAGAAGATTTTAACAAGTGGCCACTCTTTGGCCAAGAATAGAAATTACCCTGCATCAGGATAAAAAGAAGATTTTAAGAAGATTATTTTAACAAGAGGCCACTCTTTGGCCAAGAATAGAAATTACCCTGCCCCAGGATAAGAAGATTATTTTAAGAAGAGGCCACTCTTTGGCCAAGAATAGAAATTACCCTGCATCAGGATGAGAAGATTATTTTAAGAAGATTATTTTAAGAAGAGGCCACTCTTTGGCCAAGATAGAAATTACCCTGCATCAGGATAAAACCAGTCGACCGGCGTGTCACGACTTCTAGTTCGTAACATCCACCCTTGAACCGGTGCGTCACGACTCCAAGTTCTTCACGCCTAGTTTTCATCCAGGAACAAGTAGCCAGCAAGATGTCTTCAGGACACGTCTCAAAGATTTCCCCAGAGAAAATTTTGTTAAGTACATTTTGTTTTCTTAAGTAATTTATAAACATTTGAAAAAGTCACTATTATTAACAGTTAATAATGAATATTAAGTCAGAATTTACAAGAAACACAGGGAACATTTCAGACACCAGTGATACATTTTTTTTTAGTGAAAGTAATTTTCACAAAAGTTAAAAGTCACAAAAGTTAAAAGTCACAAAAGTTAAAAGTCACAAAAGTTAATTGTAACAGAGAGTTAATTGTAACAGAGAGTTAATTGTTAGAGAGTTAATTGTAAGATAGTTAATTGTAACAGAGTTAATTGTAACAGAGTTAATTTCAAGAGAGTTAATTTCAAGAGAGTTAATTTCAAGAGAGTTATTTCAGAGAGTTTTTTCACTGTTATATTCAGTATAGAATAATTTTTATTTATGTACCTTCCCGTACATTAGAGTGAAATGTTGTTTACATTTTTTTTTATTTTTTGTTTGCAAATTTTTTTCAATTACTGAACTGAATTGACTTGCAAATTAAGAGAGAGGAGTTTACAGAGAGTTTTATTTGAAGTCAGAGAGTTTTATTTGAAGTCAGTTTTCAAGTCAGAAGGTTGCACCAGAGAGTCAACCAAACAGAGGTTAATCGTCTCCACTTGATAAAGGTCAAGTGCAGTCATTTTCCATTTTTAGTTAATTTCAAGTTAGTTTCAGATATTTGATAAGAGGTCAAGTCAGAAGGTTGCGCCAAGATGGACAACCACCCCAGAGATTTTTATAGAAATACTTGATAGAGCTCAAGTCAGAGTTTTATTTGAAGTCAGAGAGTTTTATTTGAAGTCAGAGAGTTATATTCGAAGTCAAGTTATATTCGAAGTCAGAGTTATATTCGAAGTCAGAGTTATATTCGAAGTCAGAGTTTTATTTGAAGTTAGAGAGTTCAAGTCAAAGTTAGTTTTTTAAGTCGAAGTTAGTTTTCTAGTCGAAGTTTTCAATGCAGTCAATTGAATTCACCTTTTTTTGTTGTTCAAGAGAATTTAATTCAACCTTTTTTTGTTGTAAAAGAGAATTAAATTCAACCTGAATTAACCGATTTGCGTCTTTGGTTTAACCTTTCTTTGTTTGTAAGACGGAAATTCACTGATTTGTCTTTCCCTTTTCATGCATTGTTATGTTATATAAATATATAGTTATGTAATTCATTAATTGTAACAAAACCGTTTTTACAAAAGTTTTTAACGAGTTTTATAATTATTTTGATTATATGATGACAGAAATAGCGTAACAATTATCGATCATGTACCTAATTTATCCTGCTCTGTACGATCGGGAAAATTTACCCGTATGACCGCACATACCCTAAATTTCAGTCATTTAATTTTTTAATTACGCAATAAAACGATGTATTTGTCTATATGCAAACATCATCGTTATAATCTTAATAATTTTTGCTTACTATATATAATTCTCGTTCATGCATTTATTAAGTTGTTTATCTGTTCCTTAAGTAAATATATATATATATAATCCTAAGCCACCACTGACCCCTAATGATCTAGTTCTTCACAGGATGAACAAATTACTCTCATATTCTCAGAGCTGGGCAGTATTTTAAATACATTGTATTTAAATACGTATTTAAATACATTTGTGTATTAGAACTGTATTTATAAATACATTGTTTTTTCATGTATTTAAATATAGTATTTAAATACTTTAATGAGTATTTAAATACAATGTATTTAAATACTCAAAATATAAAAATGTAAATACTTTTACTGGTTTAATACACGTTCTGTACTAGCACAGTACGACGCGTCGACAGTGTAGTACAGCATGGTTCATGTTTCAACGTGTCAATTCAATCAGTTCTGTGCCACTCTTAGTCGAAAGCGGTTGATTTCTTTATCGTGTGCGTGTCATGGCTTCAACAAGCAAATTTGTATGTATTTAAAATGTATTTACAATGTTTTAAATACAATTGATGTATTTTGTATTTAGTATCTAATACATTCGTAAAATGTATTTAGTATTTAGTATTTAAATACATTTCTCCCATGTATTTAGTATTTAGTATTTAAATACATTCAATGTATTTATTGCCCAGCTCTGCATATTCTACATACTATTGTACCGACTCACTCATCTACAAGATGCTTCTTACCAATATTTATAGATACATATGCACACTGACGTACAACTTCAACTATTTAACTATAAATCCCCTTTCTCCTTTTGGACGTATCACCAACCACTACAATTTGTACCTAATACACACAAATACACATTTGACCACAGGTCTATACATCATCACTACGTAATTCGATTTGTACCTACAACAGTCAATAAAAATGCATGTATGCGCACTATATATACTATATATACAAACCTCATGCTAAATCATTGGATATCACAATAAACTATTTCATTGCGCGTAATTTAATCTTAATCATTTTTGCTTACTATATATAAATTTTGCTCATGCATTTATACAGTTAATTTAACAATCCTCTCAGCTAATCTGTCTCTCGAACTTATAAAATACACACTTTGTACCCAATAAACATAAATACACACTAGACCACAGGTCTATACATCATCCATTACGTAATTCTATTTTTACCTACACTAGTCAATAAAAATTAGTTTATAGATTGTACATTTGCATTTTTCCCTTTTACCTATTCATTATGTACATAATTTATCCACAAAAAAAAATAAAATTTTGTAAAAAATTTTAACCATATCATTGTTTGTCTAACTTAATTGGTTGTCTAAATTAATGTATTAATCCTATTAAATGTTTGTCTAAACTAAAGTATTAATCTTTGATTTTTTTATATTTTGTAAGCAAGTGTCATTTTAAAAATTTGGATACTCTGCATTGTACTCGACCACGCGAAATCGTTCTGTATAAAATTTGTATTGTAACTAATGGTACCCTGTTAGGATGTTATTTTCTCATTGTATTGTATTAATGGTACCCTGTTAGGATGTTATTTTCTCATTTGTATTGTATTAATGGTACCCTATTAAATTATTGTATAAATATCATTTTTAAAAGGGGAGAGTAATGTAAAAAGTGAACAATGAACAATTCCTACACCATCATTATATGAATTCATTGTCCATTTTTACATAAGAAACCAAAAATCGCATAAGCGAGTTTTGGATAGAATTTCGATTTGTACGTCTTTATTCATTCCTGTATTTTTCTAATTCATCTTTCTAATAATGACTTATACACTATGACGTCATAAAATAACTTTATTCTCTTTACGTTTCCCACTCTGTGTCTAATTTGTTCTTGTAAATCTTCCTAATAATGATTTGTACTTTACGTAAAAATTCAATAACTATGACGTCACATTTTCCCTTCATCATATATCTAGTATCCAATGTATGAAAATTCTTTAACATCATGCTAAGGACGAAACACTCTATAGAAGTCATTATTTATATGTTATGTAGTATAAATATAATTATTATTCAACCATACTCATTCTTACATTCATATCTTATCTTGACCATTATCCAATATAAATTTTATTAAATATTAATTTTTACTCGTGTCAACGCGAAACTTCATGCCTTCGTTCGAAAACGCAAAAATACGTTCTCGTATTATTTTTTTCATTTTTATTTTTAATTATATGACCTCCCGAGATGAACTCAAAAATGCTGAGGTTAAGTGATCGAATTCCGCTGACCGACAGAATTGAACGCTTCTAAGATAAAAAAAAGTCTCCTTTCGCTCTGATTCGAATTTATAACATTATCATGCGTTATGTTATATCATGTGTGTTATGTGCCCATGTACTTTGTATTATATTTCTAACATCTTAATTGTCTATTAATATGAAACACTGTAAAAACAAGACAAAGTTATAGTAACTGTTTAATTGTAATTAACTGTAATACTTTAAATTAACAATAACTTGTAATGTACTTTAATGAAACTGTAATTAACAATAACTTGTAATGTACTTCAGTGAAACTGTAATTAAATGTAATGATTTAATTTATCATGTAAGAATGTACTTCAAAATGGAAGTGTAATTAAACAACAACTGAATATGAATTAATTGGTAATTGTAATCCATAATTGTAATCGTAATTGTAATGAACCAAAATTAATACGTACTCAGTCCTGTACTCAAAATTGTACTTATGTACTATTACGAAATGATATCGCCTTCATAAATGAAGACTCGGCGAAAAAATACAAATTAGTTTTTGTTATTTTATTTTTTAATTTGAAATTTGCAATCTTTTAAAACATCTGATCATGTGTTTAAAAAGGGGGGAAATTTAACCTTCAACTGTTCTCCCCCCAAACATTTAAGTTATATTATACGTATATTTGTAAAAATACACCACTTCAGATTACCACTTCATTTTAAGGCTCTTCTTCATTGGACTTCTTCAGTTAGAGAACTTCATTCGAGACTCCTTTGTTAGCAGCCTCGCTGCGGGGAGGGGGCAGAGCCCCTTGCCTCTTAACCAAGAACGCCTCGTCTATACGAGACACCCCAGACCCATAGCCAGGATAAGAAAAAGAAGAAGATATGGGGTCTAACACAAGCTGGCGACCCTTTACCAGGATAAGAAGACCCTTTACCAGGATAAGATGATGATTTTACGAAGAATATTTTTAAGAAGACGATTTTTAACAAGAAGATTTTTAATAAGAAGAAGATTTTTAAGAAGAAGAAGAAGATTTTCAAGAAGAGGAAGATTTTTAAGAACAAGAAGATTTTTAAGAAGAAGAAGATTTTAACAAGTGGCCACTCTTTGGCCAAGAATAGAAATTACCCTGCATTAGGATGAGAAGATTATTTTAAGAAGAAGATTACTTTAAGAAGAAGATTACTTTAAGAAGAAGATTACTTTAAGAAGAAGATTATTTTAAGAAGAAGAAGATTTTAACAAGTGGCCACTCTTTGGCCAAGAATAGAAATTACCCTGCATCAGGATAAAAGAAGATTTTAAAGATTATTTTAACAAGAGGCCACTCTTTGGCCAAGAATAGAAATTACCTGCCCCAGGATAAGAAGATTATTTTAAGAAGAGGCCACTCTTTGGCCAAGAATAGAAATTACCCTGCATCAGGATGAGAAGATTATTTTAAGAAGATTATTTTAAAAGAGGCCACTCTTTGGCCAAGATAGAAATTACCCTGCATCAGGATAAACCAGTCGACCGGCGTGTCACGACTTCTAGTTCGTAACATCCACCCTTGAACCGGTGCGTCACGACTCCAAGTTCTTCACGCCTAGTTTTCATCCAGGAACAAGTAGCCAGCAAGACGTCTTCAGGACACGTCTCAAGATTTCCCCAGAAAATTTTGTTAAGTACATTTTGTTTTCTTAAGTAATTTATAAACATTTGAAAAAGTCACTATTATTAACAGTTAATAATGAATATTAAGTCAGAATTTACAAGAAACACAGGGAACATTTCAGACACCAGTGATACATTTTTTTTTAGTGAAAGTAATTTTCACAAAAGTTAAAAGTCACAAAAGTTAAAAGTCACAAAAGTTAAAAGTCACAAAAGTTAATTGTAACAGAGAGTTAATTGTAACAGAGAGTTAATTGTTAGAGAGTTAATTGTAAGATAGTTAATTGTAACAGAGTTAATTGTAACAGAGTTAATTTCAAGAGAGTTAATTTCAAGAGAGTTAATTTCAAGAGAGTTAATTTCAAGAGAGTTATTTTCACTGTTATATTCAGTATAGAATAATTTTATTTTATGTACCTTCCCGTACATTAGAGTGAAATGTTGTTTACATTTTTTTTTATTTTTTGTTTGCAAATTTTTTCAATTACTGAACTGAATTGACTTGCAAATTAAGAGAGAGGGAGTTTACAGAGAGTTTTATTTGAAGTCAGAGAGTTTTATTTGAAGTCAGTTTTCAAGTCAGAAGGTTGCACCAAGAGGTCAACCAAAACGAGTTAATCGTCTCCACTTGATAAAGGTCAAGTGCAGTCATTTTCCATTTTTAGTTAATTTCAAGTTAGTTTCAGAATATTTGATAAGAGGTCAAGTCAGAAGGTTGCGCCAAGATGGACAACCACCCCAGAGATTTTTATAGAAATACTTGATAGAGCTCAAGTCAGAGTTTTATTTGAAGTCAGAGAGTTTTATTTGAAGTCAGAGAGTTTTATTCGAAGTCAGAGTTATATTCGAAGTCAGAGTTATATTCGAAGTCAGAGTTATATTCGAAGTCAGAGTTTTATTTGAAGTTAGAGAGTTCAAGTCAAAGTTAGTTTTTAAGTCGAAGTTAGTTTTCAGTCGAAGTTTTCAATGCAGTCAATTGAATTCAACCTTTTTTTGTTTTGTTCAAGAATTTAATTCAACCTTTTTTTGTTGTAAAAGAGAATTAAATTCAACCTGAATTAACCGATTTGCGTCTTTGGTTTAACCTTTTCTTTGTTGTAAGACGGAAATCACTGATTTGTCTTTCCCTTTTCATGCATTGTTATGTATATAAATAA